>PNEQ01047218.1:0-17068 GCA_003012365.1 Medauroidea extradentata
ACAGAGCAGAAGGAGGGGGGAGCCAGAGCAGGGGGATTGTAATGGGGACCCATGGAATGATAGAGTAGAAAATTCTAGAAAATTAAGTGACGTCATCAAAGGCAGGTGATGCAATCCAAGATGGCGACTGCAAAGGTCAAGGTCATCCAAGATGGCGGACGGGATCCAAGATGGCCGCCGTGTGTCCCCCGGTCCCCCATCCCACACCCCTGTCCCCGGATCGGCTATTTCCATCTACTGGCTCTTCATATAGACACGCTGCCAATAATCGTGAAGCAGGATTGCAGATGCGCACGTAAGGTATTGAAACAAAGTGGAGCAAAATTATTTTCGCGAAAAATCGGGGTCCCTACACATGAGTAGAGCCAAGTGTTAGTCGCGAAAAGATTTTTGCACAATTTTGTTTCGAGCACATCAGCAGCTCTGCCGCACGTTACTGGTGGCGTGTCTTCGTTCAGACACATTTGACGGCGCCAGTCAGAATAAGGTTACTCTGACACCGGACGTGTGTGATTTGTCAATATAACCACAAGCCCGCCACAAGATCGGGGCTTTACACACAAGGTGCTAATTTCCATTCGTGGAAACCAGATGTCTATCGATTGGTGTAGTAAGCCTGTTAAATAACGAAACGCCAACTTAGCGTATACGTGGAGGTCTGTGAAGTTCGACCTGCAGGTCAAAGATACAGTGGGATATAAGAGGGTATTTACTAGAGGCACGAGTATTTGGCGTATTGATTCTAGGTCAGGTTGAACGTCAATAACTTATACTTCACTCTCACTTCTGTAATTAAATGGCAGTTGTTTTGACACACCTTTGACAACAGCAGGCCAGTAATAAGTAAGAAAAAAATTCGTTGTGACAACTCATGCTACTCGCTGTGCGGTTAGAAGCCAATGGATATTCGACTGTAGCCAGGGCGTGTATAGGACTGAGAAGTCTAGGCTGCTGCCTGACGAATACGCGAAATAATCGTGCCTCTAGTAATTACAAATAAGTCAATAATATTGTGCTGCGTTTGATGCACGCGACAATTCACAGAGTGAATGTAGGTGTGCAGAAAAAGCATTTGTACCAACTACGAAGTCGACGATCAGATTATATGTCACGACATGGGTGGGTCCCGGGCCACCGGAAGCAGGAGATCACAGTATTTACTCACTCGCCTAGCCCCACCCACCGTCTTCAATTTACTGCTTTTTGTACTAAAAAAACATATTGCAACTGCGATTACGTATACAAATCCTCATGTGTTAAGAGACCAGCAAATGTCGCAGATTAATTTTGGAAGATTTTGTTATTCGAAGTCCAGTATATGAGAATTACTTCAACTCGTGGATCACTGTATGAAACTCGTCCTCTTATAATCGGAACCAACAGCAAACTTGTAAGAAAACACTCAGGGACTCTCACGCTACTTTGTCTCACTTACAACTTGCCACTCACAGCAGCAGAAGTCAATAAACTCGTAGCTGAGGAGAAAGTAACGTTGCTGTTACGATGCTATTACGTGCAAGAGATGTAGTTGGAACGTGCAGGCATAGTTGAAACGCCCGGGGTAGGTGACGTTACATGCACGTATGTATAGGTGATTCGGAATAAAGTGAACACTCAAAAAAGCCCTGATTAATTTTTATTTTCTGCCAGTTTGTATCTTTCCGCCGAATGTAAACATAAATATTGCAACGTGTTTTTACACAGGGTCGTGCAATGTTTACAACTACATTAAGCTGCATAGATAAATTTTAGCTACAATATATGCTCATTAAATGCACGGGGGCTGAATATAAGATATAATAAAGAGTATTCCAATTACTGCACCCGAATGCTCCCGGTACGCACCCGACGGGTGCCGCGTGT
The DNA here is from genome assembly GCA_003012365.1 of Medauroidea extradentata. Lineage (NCBI taxonomy): Eukaryota > Metazoa > Arthropoda > Insecta > Phasmatodea > Phasmatidae > Medauroidea > Medauroidea extradentata. The sequence continues at coordinate 1,864 of PNEQ01047218.1, forward strand.
TCCAATTACCAGAACTCCCGTTGGGAGCATTCGGATTTTCGTATTCCAGTTGAAAGTTGCACTTGATGGGTGCGCACCAGGAGCAGGTTTTGCCGCACCGTCTCTCAAATGAGTGCAATTATGGCGGCGACCTGTGATTGTGTAAACAAAAGAAAATGTTTTCTGTGGGGGAAATTACGCAATTATATGACTGTTCGGAACTTAAAAAATGCAAAGAAGTTTATGTGATGCAAACATACAGTGATTATTTTAATGTCTGTGTTCGTTATTAAAATTATAGTAAGGTTAGTAGGATCGAGTTGTCTGCACATTTATTTGCCGATAGATCAAGAAGAAGAACTGTAGTAAAGTAACCTATCAAATTTTGTGGGATTAAATTTTGACTGTTTTGGAGTACCTATGGTTAAAGAATTTCGTGTTTCAAGTTATTTGTTGCCACAAATGTTTTGCACTGTAAATGTGGCGTGTTCCAGTTGTTGGAGCATAAACAATACACTCTCGTTGGGGGCAATCACGTGACTATTGCATATTTTCAGTTTTTGGGGCGCACCGGATGCGCCCCTGGTGCGCCCCCGGAACAGTCAATTGGAATACGCCATTAGTAAATACCTGCGAGTTAACGTCTTATAATACTGGTTTCTGTCCATCGATTAATTGATACAACACGCACTATTGCCATTACGAATCTCTTAAATGCAAACATAGTTTACTTGGATTTGTAACTGAAAACCGCCACTAAAAACACACATGATACACGCAATTCAAAGATTAAAGTTTCGTTCAGTTCTACTACCACGAATTACGACGCACTTAACAGAAACAATAAATACCATATTTTCTTAATATGTGAAATGAAAAGTATGTTGTTTCTTGGCTGGCAAACGTAGAACATAATTTACAGAATACCTATGGCTTCATATGATTTGGTCATTTGGCAATTATATTCATAGTAATTTCCAATACTTTTGAATGTGTACATACGCAAAACGGACAAACACACGCAAATGATGAAACTTAGCGAAGCGGCGATAAAACGGCGAAAACCTAACTCTGATGCCACCTGTCGGTAGAATTTTGAACTGTTTGAACCGCGAAGCAAGCGGTAACGTGCAAGAGATGACCTCAGGCCGGTGATAGCGTCACATTCTTCCGGCGTCAATTAAGTCTAATTATACTGTAAATAGAAATGTTAATAAGATCATAAATAAATATTTTGAAATGTATTAAATACAGAGAGGTCGATTTCATCTGATGTTCTTTCACTAATGTTGTATTCAAATAGACACAGAACTACATGCGATGAATCGCTACCATCCATATAAGCAGTAAAGTAACTCTTGTTAATGGTGACTTATATGCAGTTACGGCTGAATAAAACACCTATGTGTTTGTTTGATGTCTGCAATTGGATCACAAGTATAAACCACGCCCTAGAGAACTGTGTACCAGCAATGTCTGGCTAGTACGTAGTGAAACTGGAGGAGAATAGCCAGTGAACCAGTAAGTCAGGTCTCGAGTGAACACAGGACAGTGCATTGTAGCCTGGAGGTCACTGAACTCGAGACTTTCCTTTCACTACATATACTGTACACACTCCCGAGCGATCAAGACACGATAGGCGCGAGTCCCCTGTATCAATTAATAAAGATACGGACCATGGAATGGTCTTTGAATAGGAAATAGTTGAATAAATAATAGGAGGTGTTCTTGGTAGTTCATCAATTATCCGATAGATAGAGATGATGGTTTATCGCGAAAAAACTTGACTTTTTGCTGGGTTTCAACGTAAGTTCAGCTTATCAGATGATTACTGACTTTCACTTGTTTGTGCAGCTGTTGCCTTATTTGACAGAGCCAATGAGAACTCCGCTATTGTAATATTTAATTACTGTTATTGGTCCGCAGACAGCTACGTTGTTACGTTGTGTCAGACGTACGTCACCCATTCATACGTGTTGCAATTAACTACAGTATTTTCAAGGGTATGTTGACACAGAACATTTTCGCGATGTACCGTCATCTCTACCAACAGACAGTCTAGTGTCACGTGCAGTCGAAACTGGTGGGTATCTGACGTCACAATCCTGCAACCGGAAGACGATTCACCCATTCCTCCCCGCGATGTTAGCATTCAACACGGTCTAAGAGGAAGAGGTCTTGACACTGCCTATGCTCTCCAGCAAGAGAAAGTGACCCCCTATTTGTCGCCGAGCGCTAGTAGTCATTTGGTGGAAGATTTGTCTTATTTATATCTGGCGGCGTTACAATTTTCGCAATTATTTATATAAAATTATGTTAATATGGTAAACTAGTATTGTAGATATATGTTTCGTGGACATAAAATACATTGACATGTGTGGAGCTGTTCATACATGTCATCCGAAATAAAATATTATGTACTATTGTTTTAGTAAACATATTCGAACAAAATATATTATTTTCTGCCATACAAAATTTTAGAATCGTTGCACTGTGTGTCTACATGTAAAAGATTGAAAAACTACATTTTATGGTTGGAATAAATGTGTTCCAATACAAAATTATATTTTACTTTTTTTCTCGTAATTAATACACTCAATTCCGATAACTTCACATTTTAAGTTAAGCCAAATACAAAAAAGACAAATCTTCCACTAAATTACTACTAGCGCTCGGCGACAAAAAGGGAGTCACATTTTATTCCTCAGTGTCAGGACCTCTACCTTCATAGACCGTGGCATTCAATAAGCCGACAGGAGCCGGCATTGTTGCCAAACTCTAAAACAGACAAAGAAATTTTGACTTGAAACTGCCTCAAATAAAGGGGGAAAAAAAAAATAATTAAAATTAGTTTTTCAACCAGTTTGTTCGAATGTAAATAATCTTTTATCACAGTTTTAAGGGTAATGTCGAGATTCTTTAGAAGGATTCTTAACCATTATGTTACCCACAAAGCACTGAAACAGAGCCTCTGACGCAAACTTGTGTCTTGAATAGTATTTATTGTGCAATTCGAACTTGTTATTCATAGGTTTAGTTTTATGATCAGTAACACTCTTTTTCACACCAATTTTGTTTCCGTTGCTTGTAGCCTAATACTATATAGTAAAGCTTACTAACAAAACTTGCAATGTTTCCGTCGAACATCCTCACTAAACAGTAGGATAAGATTTTCTTTTTTAATTCTGTATTTTTGTGGGAATTTCGGTAGCGAAATGGGATATTTTAAGCCAAATAATGAGATTTATTTACTTTTTGAAGGTTGGCAATTATTTATTCTGGCCGTCGCTACCGTTATGTCTTAAGGTGGCCGTCCCTGGGTGAACACATTCTGCGCGTTTGAGACCTAGAAGGGCGGATGTGATAAGGATGACACAGAACGCGCATCACGCCTCCCTCCTCACCGACAAATTGCCTCTGTAAGAAAGTGGCTTTATATTATGTAAATAGTACTATTAATAGAATATTGAATGTCATGAATCTTTTATACAGCCTACTTCGTTTTACAGTTTATTACCTTATAAATCAGTTAGCAGAAAATACGGATTAAGTTATAAACTGAACCAATTTTTGTGGACATTGAGTTGCGTGAATTAACATGTGAGGGCACATACACGTTTGATCCTCTTATTGTTATATTTCCAGAATAACTTAAATAGGTATGTATAACATTAAATTATAAAGAATAACGTAAAAATAGTTCGCTTCCAAACACTTTCATAGCAGTTTTAATTGAAGTGAAAGTAGTTCTTCTACCTGTATGAAAACACGTCACATATTTTAAGGTGACAACCTGATACAATTTATACATCCTGGAATTAAGTTTATATAACCCTCTTCCCTTCCCCCCAAAAAATCACAATGTATGTAAGAGATATGTGTAAAATTTTCCATAGCTTAAAAAAAGATATGCGAGAAAAATCAGAATGTAACAAGTGAGAACACGGTGACCGCTTTAAATCCCGAACTGTTGACAACAACGGAAGTGAAGAAACCATACGAACATTCATGGTCACCGTTAACCACAACTCTTCGTTCTTCTACTCGTACACATTATTACGCTTACGATTATCGTTTACGCCTTCTCATCATAAGCCGACCTTTAGCCTCCGTGCGCCTGTCAAGGACGAGCCTGCCACTTCCAGGGGGTTTCCAGTTTTCTCTGTAGCTTGGTGCGCAAGAATCGCGTTCACATCAGGCGTAGCTAGGTACTGCTGATTTTCGCGAAAAGAGTTTTTCCCCACTTTGTCTCAGTGCCTTACATGAAAACCTGCAGTTCTGCCTCGTGGTTACTGGGCAGCGTGCCTTTATGAAGAGGCTACTCTCATTTCACTGAGCCCATCACAGTAAGTGTACTGTAACACCACACGTCTATGATTTGCGGGTAGAGTCCTACGACTCGTGAGAGTTAAAACATCCAATCATTGACCGTGAGGCAGAGCTGCAGATATGCAAGTAAAGGCTCTGAAACAAAGTGGGGCGAAACTCTTTTCGCGAAAATTAGCAGTCTCTAGGCGTAGCTAGTGTTGTACAAATTTTGCGTTATTTAGCGACAGGCTGAAATCCACTAGCCTATGCTCACCCGAATACATTCAGTGATGTCATAAGCTTCGAATCTTCGTATATTTGTGTGCCAGCACTACAGGATAGAGATAATTTTACAACCGTTGTCCTTATCACATTTTGACGGTCCTTCAGGGTCACCACACAAACTGTCGGCCAACAGCTCATACCACATGAACTCACATGAAACTTTCAGCCGTGTAATAACGTGAAATTTTCTGGTCCCTAGGCATAGCCAACTCTTGTAGACATTATCAGAATTTAGTACCATACCACGGCAACATATTTCCGTGATTTGCCTGTCTGTGCTACTACACACCGTCCAAATAAGGAAAAATTGTAGCGGTTGGGTGAACGAAGTTAGTTTAGTGTGACTATCGTCTGCAAGGTTACCACATCAGAAAAGAAACACGGCCTTCTACTAAAGACGATTATTTCACTGGTCACTACAATGTGTGTTTAAAATAACGGAAGACTGTACGCGACATGAAGAGAATGCACACAACGTAATTTACAAAATTCCAATTATTTTCATTACAAGTAAACGATAAAGATACAAATGTTATTAAATGTTTATATCATGATTAGAGTGAGATAGAAATTCGGAAGAATCTTTTGTATCACCAGAATTATCATTGGTACTGTCAGGCGAGGACATGCCAATACCTTCAGATATTGATGTGTTACATTGAAGACTAGCAACCACTTAGCTTTTCCCGCGATAAAGCAGTATCCCTAAGCATGAAACAAACAGTAGCTGAACATAATTGTTTTTATGCACTAAAATTACAAGTAGCATTCATGCATGAGCCGAATTTATGTTGTATGATTGGATAGGACACAGGGATAATTTTCACAGATTCCTTATATATTTTAATTTTTATTTACTTTCCAACAATTCTAGCAATCTTAGTTCCAATTTAGTTGTACAGTCATGGACACAATAAATGGGCCAACTCGTGAAAGTGGAAATATGTATAAGTCCCGCATCGGGTACGTTCGGCAGGCAGACAATCGCGCAGGCGATAGACGAGAGCGTGGTGTCATGCAAGGGAAAGCGAAAGTTATGGACAAAAAGGACACAAATCTCAACATGAAATTTCGGTTAACAAATTCTTAGCCGCCTTTAGTAGATGATAACAGTGGATAATATTTCATGTTCATAAGTAGTGATACATTTAATGGAGAGTGACAATATTGACGTTGTGCCACAAACATGTCAGATTTCGGTGTATTATTAGTCGATATTATTGTCCTGTAGTTCAATTTGTGTTAATTCTACAAATGTTGACTTCCACATTCAAATAACTTGTTAACTGTCTCATGTCTTTATTTTGCAGCTAGTACGCGCATAAAGCAACTAAATGTTTAGAAGATAAGAACACAAATCCTAGGCAGAAACGATACTGAAGTGTTTTGAGAGCATTGTACGCACAACGGTAGGTCGTAGGCTATGTCAAGAAAACACTAGTTTGTTTAAACAGCCTTTGTTGCTCAAGTATCCAGATAGAATTGAGAAAATTTCTAGAATTTTTTTTTTTTTTTTTTTTTTTTTTAATATTTACATGATTCTTCCGAATTATCTCGGCTTTAAATACAGTCAGGTAAAGAAATATATCCGTGAGCATTGTAATTATAAAATTATTCAGCTTTAAAAATGCCAAATATTCGAACGCCGCCTTAGACACTGAAAACACGTTCATATTGGCTAACACATTTATGACATTGTCTTACTTGTTTAGGTTTACCAGGCACTATTGTGTGTATTGGAATATTACATTGACTTTAAAAACTGATAAAATTTTGCGTACCCGGTTATATAAAAGTCATTTCGGAAAATTCTCCCGTTGTTAAGACATGCGTGGTTGTAGATTTGTCAGTAAACAACTAAGATTTCACCGATGTTGATTTTAAAGGAATGAAGACAGCAAGGTATTAGTATAGCTCTCACACGACTGGATTTAGTTTCTTAGACATACTCCATTGCGATATATGTTCAAGAGAGTAAATCCAGTCATGCACTCCCATAGCACAGTTCTTTCAAAGATCATAGCTTTCACACATCGAGACGTTTTGGTTATAGGTTTGAGTTTATGTCAATTTAATAAAAAATTCCAGAGTGATAATTACTTACTGCGAATCCATTTTAATGATACAGACTCGGTACAGAACCGCAAGTTTAGGTTTGAAATGTCAGCCGAATGAAATTCGGATGCATACAAAAAGTAAACCTATGGAGCTAATGTTTGGAATGCGTTCAACCAAACCTGACACAGACTGGTGATCGAACGTCCTGGTCGTGCGAGTCGGGAAAATAATATAACAAATCAATTTTTTAATTAAAAGTAAATTTTTTTCCCTCAATAATTTTTACGTTTCTCGTGAACGGCAGTGCGAGCTGTGCTGCCATCTATGAGAAAGTTTCGCAAGACCCCACCCACCTCTCGAATTATCGGCCAATCACGGATGCCTGAATTTGCCCATAAGCTAATGACGTTGCCTTAGCCTGTGGAACATCCAAAAACACTAAAGATGCAGAGATTTCGTCGCAAACTGCAAGCAATTGACTACAATTTTTAACTGAAAAGAAGTTATTTATTTAATGCTAACCTTGTCATATTGTTCACAATGCATAGAAGTATTCATTACATACATAATCTGTATTTTTGTCGTTAATACCAGACTATTAGGACTTTTCTTGTAGCTTAAACCAAACTTAAACCACGCAGTTCGCCTTGGTTTGTCGGACAGCGCTATAGTTAAAATATTATTTGGAGTAAATTGCATTTTATTCCTGCGCAAAGGAACTATTATGCACTTTTATACTTTCCTGAGTTCCTGCCATACTCGTTTTTACCGCATAAACTACTTAATTTAACACAATTTCACGACCTGAACTATGTTACTGTAGTTTGTGTGTAACATACTGTTACAAGTTGGGGCTAGGTATGTCTGGGCATGGAGGTCTTTGATAAAATAAATAAAGCTGACATAATTTATTTACAACTATCTATACAAAAAAACCTATGTCGGTAACGATTAGTCACAATTAAATCGATGTCAAACTAAACAAATAACTACTATTTACATACATGTTATAACATCTAAATAATAAATCTATATAACTTCTCTGAAAATTGAAAGTATTTCTAATCACTCACAATGGTGGACCCAATGCACGAACAACGATGAACCTCTGGTAGCAGAAACACCTTCGTCACAGTACTTTCCACGATCCACCTCACGGGACGCCCTCGAATACTTGTCGCAACCTAATACTTCTCAACTCACACCAGGCACCTGCCAACCAAAAACTCTCATTGACTCTGCCACAGCTTTCTTTTATATCCTTACTCTTAAGTCTCGAATTCTCTTGGCAAGTCTTTAATCTCAAAACATCCTGGAAGGGTGTCGCATCAGGGTCAAACACAACCCCGCAAAATAGAGTACGAACAGGAATACTCTAGACCATGATAACTTCTGTTACGCATAATCGGTGTGCAGGTGACCGCCGCCACACATCGCTAAAATGTGACATAAGAAGCACAATGTACGCCGAACCTCTTTGCTTTTGTCACTGCCATATCAGCTTACGCCACTCGTACGATAATCGCGGCGTGCGGGTGGTTGCTGTGGTGCCACTCAAGGTAACATGAGCCTTAAAGAGCACACGAAGCTCTCTTAGCTCTGCCGCCACTGTATATTACACTGCTCAACCAGATAGTCGCGGCTCGCAACACTGCCCCCTCCATAAGTCTGTTCGTCTCGAGCAGACACAACAGACTCTGGTCTACCATAGAGAGCCAGTCTGTCAATATGCACAACCTTGGGTTTTCTTGTCCGAGAGACCTTGCGAACAATTCGGAAGACCACGTCATTTATCTTCTTGACAATCTGGCAAGGACCTTCCAAGCATTTCTATAGTTTCGGACAGTGTCCTTTTCGTCGCTGTGCATTATACAGCCACACCAGCTGCCCTTCTTGAAATGTCCCTCCAGGTCCCCTCCGATCATACCTTATTTTCATCCGTTCGCCACTGACCCTGAAATGTTGCCAAGCAAAGTCATGGACTGTGCCCAATTTGCGACGCAGTTCATCAGCATACACCATCGGCTGCTCTTCTTCTGCTGGCCTCCCAAACAGTAGATCACTTGGAAGGTGAAGTTCTCTTCATAACAGCATCATCGACGGTGTTACCCTTGTGGCTTCATGTACCACTGATCGATATTCAAGGAGGAACCGGGGCATCTTGGAGTCCCAATCATTTTGTTTGTCTGCTACAGATATAGTTCCAAGGAACGGTTTAGCCGCTCGACCATCCCATCCGACTTAGAATGCAAAGGAGTAATCCATGTCTTCTTCAATCCCAGAATTTTGGTCAACTCCTAGAATAACTTGGCTTAAATGTTGCGGCCCTGGTCGGAGTGAAGTTCGAGCGGTACTCCAAACATTGAGAATACATGTTCCACTAAAGCATCGGCCACCATGCTAGCCTCTGGATTAGGTATTAGTATGCCTTCGGGCCACTTGGTGAAGTAGTCTTGCGCTACCAATAGGTACCGATTCTTCTTCTCAGTCACTGGCAAGGGACCCAAAATATCTACTGCCATCCTCTCGAATTTGGCTCCAACAATGTACTTCTGAAGATGACAGCATCCTCTAGTTCTTAGTCCCTTTCTTGCTGCACAAGCAAAACATCTTCTGCACCTCCTCTCGACATCATTCCTGCAATGTAGCCAATAGCATTACAATATAACTTTGTTGAGAGTCTTATTAATTCCAAAATGTCCTCCAGCTGCTGAACTACGAAGTTCCTTCAGCACCTCTGGAACTCTAATTTCTGGGAGTACCAGTTGTAGGCGTGTTTTTTTGCCATCTGTACTTTCCCAGTTCTGGTGCAGAACACCATTTCTCAGAGATAGAGAATCCCATTGTGCCCAGTATGTCTTAGTTGAAGTACTTTGATCAGATAACTCAGCCTACTCTGGGCGCTGGCCTTTTCCTTCCATTCTAGTATTGCCCTAGGAGCAGGGTCTTTCCTCTGATCTTCGCCAATCTTTTCATCACTCCAGGGAGAAGGTTAATTGTTGGCTGTGAGCTCTTGGATTCTTGTTCTCCGGACAGTTGATGTCTTTTCAGTCTTCCCTTCTTTGGCGATCACAATGAAAGTACATTGACTCACATGGCCTCCTGGACAGTGCATCAGCATTGTTGTGTAAGCGACAAGCCTGTGCTGTGTTTAAAAATCATACTCTTGGAGGGGTTGCATCCACCTAGCTATCTGTCCTTCTGGGTATTTGAAGTTCAGTAACCAAAGTAACAATGCATGATTTGTTGGTAGAATAAAATGCCTTCCATATAAGTAATGGTGAAAATGTGAAATATTTTTTACTATTGCCAGGAGCTTCCTGCGAATTACACAGATATTTATTTTGGGCTTATGTAACACTTTGCTGAAATACTCTAATGGCCTCTCTTTCCCATCCTGGATCTGTGACAACACAGCACCAATCCACACATCACTCGCATCTGTGTCTAAAATGAATTTGCCATCGCTACTGGGATAGCCAAGGACCGGGGGTGAAATAAAAATTTACTATAATTTTCTAAACTAGGATTCACATTCGGGGCTCCAGAGAAATTTTCTTTTAGTCTTAGTTAACTCATGTCATGGCTTTGCTATTGTGGCAAATCCACGAACAAAACGCCGAAAATAAGCACACACCCCAGAAAACTTCTTACTTATGTTCGATCAGTTGGCTGTGGCCAGTTTCTGATTGCTTTCGTCTTCTTTGGATCTGTTTCTATCCCTTCAGCCGACACTACATGTCCCAGAAATTTCACATTCACTTGGAACAGATTATACTATTTGGGAACTAGTTTCAAATTAGCTGCTGTTATCCTCTGAAGCACTGAGTCAAGACGTGTCAGGTGTTCATCGAATGTCTTCTCTGTGACCACAATGACATCTAAATAAACCTGACAAATATAAACAGTCGTAAAATGTATTTCAAATAATCTTAATTTCAACTGTGCGCGTGATTTATCACGAAGGAAACTAATTTACATAGTCGAATAACTGCATTATATAAACTTCTATGTTAATTGTTCGTGGTTAACCCTAGTACAGCATTAGATTTTTTTGTGCATAAATGTCTTACTGTTAAGCTTACCAATTTTACCTAACCGATAGAGTGCTGGTAAAATCACAAAGACGATTAATTGATTTATTACTTTTGCACTGAAAACAATTACAAATTTGTAGTGAAAATCAAACAGATATTTTTAAAAAAATTATAGCTATATTCGTATAGAAAATTTTGCCTAAAGTCTCATTAACTGGTTTAAATTCTCAGCTGTATTAAAGTGATGAATACTGATTATTTCGGACAAAAAGTTTTCGCGAAAAGATTTTTACAGCATTTTGTTTCAGTGCCTTACGTGCACACCTGCAGCTTAGATTCGTGGTCGGTGATTGGATGTTTTTAACTCTCAGTTTAGTGAGGTTCTATCCGTAGACGTGTGGTGCGCAGTCGACCTTGCTCTGATTGGCATCGTCACATGAAAGACAGCTAATAAGCATGAAGTATAGCTGAAGATGTGCTGTAAGGCACAGAAACAAAGTAGCGAGAAAAAATATTTTCGCGAAAACTTCTAGTCCCTACTGATTATTAAAGTGACAAATTATTATGACCAGATACATATACCTTAAATCGATGAACACTAAGGACAATTGAATTTCGCGGAAAGATTTCCGTGTAAGATAGATTTCACAATTGTACTGCATGTATTTATACGGTTCTCCTTAGCTTGTAGAACTAGTGTCTTTGTAAGCAGAAGGATGTTACATTACTGGGTTAATCAGGAATAGGTTACTACGACACAAAACGCCTTTAATTCGCAGGCAGAACCTTTGAAAGCTCTAACCATTAAGTCATTGAGATTGACGTTAGCTGAAGCGTTTTGAAATACAACTAAATCTAAGATTTTTTTTTGCAAAACAATAAAAAAATGTGCTCTTTGTGAACAATTAATTCGTAGTTAAACAAAAGAGAACCATTCTTAGGGGAGCTGTCTAATGGGAGCTGTGGCATGAGCAAGGTGCCTATCAGTAATTTTTAATGATATCGCTTCGGACGCAAACAATTATCTGCATTGAGAAGATGAGAATTTCGCCAGGAAAAACTAAAGGGAAAATTATGAGTGGGTGTTTTCAAGTGCTTTCGATAGCGAAAAAATGTGTTTCCAATTGTTTTCAGGGCATTAATAAAAGCCTGAAAGACACTATATTAATGTGGGCCGCACCGATATGAGCAAAACCGTCAGTGGTGGCATATTTATTGATATTCACCCTGCCAAAATTTTTTGTAAACACCACAAAACCATTTTGCTGTCAGCACTAAAATAGGCTACTATGGTCACAATCAAATTGTTTTGCTTTTACAACAAAATAATTATGCAGGAAGAACTTCCTACAAATTTTTTTTTCAGTGCAGCCGCACTAATTTAACGTGTAAGTTATCCCCCTATATTTGTGTGTGCAGGATGTCTATTATCTAACTTCACCTCTAGCAAAGATCGTCACTTGTGACTGTCTTTCGAGCAGTGACAGCGACTAAGACAGTCATTCGTGACTGTTTTTATACTTTATTCTGTATCATAAAATTTTTAACTTTTAACAGCGTGTTTTGCATTACTAATTACGTAAATTTAGTTTTAAATAGTATCAATAATTTTTATTCCTGTGTACGATTCCGAGTTAAATAAATTGTTACATAAACTAGTCTCTAGTAGAAAGTTAGTGTAACTTACTATGCTAACAAGAGATAGCAGCCCTAGTAATACTATGTTAGTATCTACAGCCAAGAAATAGTAGCACGCGTATTATACTGTGTTCGTAGTTTGCGTCGGCAGTAAAAGTTAATACACATTGAGCTATAATTTACGAAATGTACTGTACATATAAAGAAAAATAAGATAATGTATTTCCGTCTTCTTTCAAACAACATTTTAATCGGATTTGTTCTCCAACGATGGTGGTCGTAGAACATGAAATAATTATATAGGCCTTTTACATGAACATTCTTTCGTACCAACGAAGAGAGTACACGAGACTTCCGAAAGACAGTCGCAGCGCTATTTTTAGTGATAGAATACGAATTCTTGTCATAAAGATAGCAACACAGTAAGTGTTTTTGTACAAAGATCTTATAGGGGACTGAAAAAATTACAAAATAGGACCCCAAGTATGCGAGGTAAACTGCGCCTACAAGAGGCATATACACCGAATGTAATTATCCGCTTCTGAGTCGCGGGGACAGAGAAGTGATAAGGCCAGTCTACCACGCTCTACGAGAACGGCATCGTCTCTGTTCGCGGTCCACTAAACAGACGTAATATTTCCTTCTTATGGGACTTTGAGAGATTTATAGTGTGTAGTAAAGATCAACGCAAGCTTCTAGATTTGTTTTGTACGAATCCGGGTTGTCATTTTGGAATGGCAGCGGTCTAAAAAATAGTTTTTAAGTACTTTTCAGGGGCCCTAAAATCATATTTCCAACAAGCGCATTGCGTTTTTCTTAATTATAGAAGCATAGTTCCAAATGTGTGTGTTATTTTAATGGCTGCATTGATGGGAATAATTGAAGTGGTTCTGCGTAAGAACAGATGAGGTGTGACACGCTACTACAGCACCATTCATGCACCAGGTACTGTACATAGGCCTCTTAGTTTTAACTACTATTAACTATATAGGATTTGAATTATTTCTTTGACATTTATCCCTTCAAGCTTCAGGTCAATATGGAAACTGTAGCCACACTCTCAGACATGTTTTGCTGGTTGTAGGCCTACCAAAAGCGCAATTTTACTCAAGTTAATGATTTTCTGGACAAGAAAACGTTGGATTGACAACCCTCTAATGCATCGGCAATGACCCTCTTGACTCTCAACAAGCGGGAGTTATCACGTGGCCGCAATAAAACAATCAGACACTTACTAAATCTCACTACTTTGTACAACCCTTTAATCTGCTTCGTTATCGCAAATAAACAACCAAGTACCTGCAATAACACGAAAACTTGCAGCTTGTAGAGTAAACAATCAGTCTGTTTCCGGATTGTTCTCATCTTCGCGCTGAAATGGGTTATTTTTAAGAGAAATTCTAAAACGTTCACCTTCCAGCACTCTTACCCCAAAGAATCGGAAATAGGCTGTAGTCCACTAGATATGTAAGATTTTCCGTATAATCCCGGTAAAATTTAAGTTACTTATGGGTAGAGATTATGGTTTATCGCGGGAAAATTTGACCGTTTGTTGGGTTTCAACGCACGTTCAGCTTACGAATAGATTACTGGTTTTCGCTTGTTCGTAGAGCTGTTGCCTATTTAACTAAGCCAATAAGAATCCGGCTATTGTAATATGTGATGTATATTATTGGTCTGCAGACAGCTACGTTGTGTCAGACGTATATCACAGAATCATACATGTCACAAGAAACTACAGTGTTTTCAAGGGTATGTTTGCACAAACAATTTTCGCGATATACCGTCACATCTACTTATGGGTAATAACTGTTAGTACTTTGTGATACGTGGCCCAATGCAAGACAAAATTTAGAGTAATAATGATAAAACTAACATCTCAGGTACACTTTCGAACTTAAAAAATGTCTTCAAATGTGATACACATTACAAAATATTAAAAATTATTGCCCATAGGCGGCTGACAAATTTTACTGAAGCTATACGAAACGAATGATAGCATTTTAAATGTTCCAGATTTTGTATTCAGATTTTCCGACTCCTCCGTAGATACGACCCGTAGGTAGAGAGAGTAATTTATGGAAGAAAATGTTGAATATTCGCAAAGTTCCACTTTAGAATGTAAGTACGTCCGACGTTATTTTTGATTATTATTATGTACCAATTTAACTGCATCAGTAATAGTTCTAGTGGGTCGTTACTGATTATTTTCGTCTGTAAACAGTCAAACCACGTCAATTGTCTTCCATTCATGTGATATAAAGGTGATACATACTACTGTGTTTTGGAAACTATTACGGCATCGATATATTCGCGATCTCTCACACTCTCTCTCACTCTCTACAAAATTATAAGGGACAAAAAATTAAAAATAGCTTCTCAACCAGAAATGTGACTGACCCGTTCACAAAACACTGGTTACGTAAAAATAATTTTGTGTTAATTCAAACATTTCTAAGAGAGAAGGACCCATGATTTTCGCGAAAATAACTTTGCACCAATTAATTTCAGAGCCTTATATGCATATTTGCAGCTCTGCTTAGTGATTATTGTCAGCGTGTTTTTAGCAGAGGCGTTACTTATTTGGCTGTGCCAATTAAAACCAGGTTACCGCGACACCATACGTCTGTGATTAGCGGGTACAACCTCGCGTCGCAGAGCTGCAAGTGTGTACGTAATCCATTGAAATGAGTGCAGTCACAGAATATTTAGCAGTACAGATGTGAAATAGATGGTAGGACGACAAACTCAGTCACACATGCCAGCAAAATGGCTTCGCTGGCCAGCTACGTGGCGGAATTGCCTACCGCCAATCAGCGTAAGGCGGCCGCTTTGCTAGCCGGCATCCTAGCCAGTAGGAAACCTGGTGTCACATGCAGGAGCCAAACAGACACGGAGCT
>PNEQ01047218.1:24413-51926 GCA_003012365.1 Medauroidea extradentata
AGGCGTGACTCATTTGACTGCACCAACCAGAACAATGTTACCGCGACACCACACGTCCGTGATTTGCGGGTAGGACCCCGAGACGCGGAAAGTTAAAAACTTCCAATCACTGACCACGAAGCAGAGAAACATATGTTCACATAAGGCATTGAAACAAATTGTTGCAGAATTCTTTTCACCAAAAATCAGTGGCTCTATTCATAACTGTACATTTGTGTGATAAAATGTTAGTTTTGTGGACATTACTTTGAAGTTTATTTCACTCTTACCAAAATTAGCTCAGCCAGTTTTCTCATAGTGGCATTGCAAAGTCAAATTTTGTATGTTTTTACTTTATACACCCTCCGAAAAACCAACGAACATAATGAAACGAAATAATTTACAGTGAAACTGCATGTCGCGGGCTACAGCTTGATGTATACAAAAACCCACTTCAAAAATGTTTGTATTTATAAAAAATTCTGAAATTTGAAATTTTTTCCCTAAATGTAGCTATTTTTTTAATGCAATAATATTTTACTGTGGCTTTTTTTTATGCTTCAAGCAGTAGCTGGTAACATTTACTTTCGCTGTGAAGTAATTAGTTTCATTATGTTCATTGTGTTTTGTTTGATGTATGAAGTAATAACATGCAGATTTTGACTTCGAAATGTCAATATGAGAAAACTGGCTGAGCTAAATTTTTTTGTAGGACGAAAACAAGTAACGTTTTCAAAACTAACATTATTTCATAGAAACATAAAATTATTACTTTTGCCCTCTTGAACATCCTTAAGATTACTGAACTAGTCACATTCACTTAAATAACGTAAACATCCGTCAAGAAATTTGACTCTAGATTGGATCTTACTTTTCCTCTTATTTAGTTTTATTTACGACTTTTAGACAAGCGGATTGCATCTCGAAACTGAGTTTAAGCGAGGATTTTCATTCAGTTTTATCGATTACAAACACTTGTAGCCCATTACAAAACTACACCTCAAAACAGGATGTGATAGGATAATAAACCAAAACATTCAGTTCTATTATGTCAGTTGTTACAAGGACTTTTTGTATTGGTTTTATCTGTGGCAATGTATGCGTAAATGCTCTTTGTTATTTACATTGTAGCACGACCTCTAGCTCGGGAACTCTTCACACAAGTATTTGCGTATGTTGTATTTTCTCAGAAAAATTAATCAATGTACAAGAGCACAATTTTAACACAGTATATGCAAACGGTGTGTTCAAATTTTTTGTAGATTTTCAGTTATTGCAGGAGCATCTGATTTCATGGTCGTCTGTTCAATGTTCAGTGACTGGAGGTTCAAAACTCAGCGTCTTGGATTTCTACCTACACATTACAAACGTGAGGTTGTCCAGTTACCTTACTGTGATTGGCACATTCAAACGAGAGGCATCACGGCACAAAGACTGGCTGCCGATAACCGTGAAGCATAGCTGCAGATACGCACGTAAGGAATTTAAGAGTGAGTGATAGTCACCATCTTGAATTTTTGTATTTTGTGTCATAACTTTCCTTCTCGGTAAATGTTTGAACTTTAACCTAACTGCGGAATAGAATACATACTGATAGAATTTTAGACGCCGTAAATATATTTTTGTCGTTACTGTTGAAAAAGATCGAACTGCAGTTAGAAAATCCTTATTACTTTCTTAACTGTACTTCGATATGTAAAAACAGCAACGGAAAATAAAGACTTATGGTTAGAGTCAGTGATTTTTGGTGAAAAGAATTCTGCAACATATTGTTTCAATGCCTTACGTGCTAACCTGCAACTCTGATGCGAGGTTATTGGCAGAACATAATAGGGCAGAGGCGTGGCTTATTTGACTGCACCAACCAGAACAATGTTACCGCGACATCACACGTCCGTGATTTGCAGGTAGGACCCCGAGACGCCGAAAGTTAGAAACTTCCTATCTGTGTCCATGAAGCAGAGAAACAGGTGTTCACGTAAGGCACTGAAACAAACTGTTGAAGAATTCTTTTCGCCATAAATCACTGGATCTACTTATGGTGTCTAACAGTCTACCAATATGCTTTCTATTCCGTAGTTAGGTTAACGTTCCAAAAATTTATCCAGAAGAAAAGTTATGACAATAAAATACAAAAATTCAAGATGGTGACTATCACTCACTCTTAAACAAGCTGAGACAAAAATCTTTTCGCGAAAATCAGGCGTCCCGAGGGTAAGTCATTTAGAATCTTTCGTGCCAGCGTATTTTTCAAAACAACGTAACGTACTGCACATTGTATAATTTAATGATGGCTATGTGACAAGGTTTAGCTGTTTATGGACGGGCGAATCACAAATGCTCAGTGTTGTCTCACTAGAGTTACAATTGGTCCAGTCAAATGGAGACATTCCAATAACGGAAGAAGATCGTAGAACACTAACACGTGATATTGACGCCTGGCATATAGTAAACATTCTTTGCGATAATCAGCAGTCCTGATTACGATTCAATAAACGATAAATAAAATTAATACATCCCGTGAAAAATAAAAAAATATATAAATAAAAAAAATACGAATACATTTTGTACACGTTTCGTGAACAGAAACTCGGGAAAATGTAACATAATACAATAACTTGACCAGTTGACTACAAATCCACGTAATAATATAATGGTGTCACCGCATTGGACGTAGTGTAATCAGAACACAGCGAACAGTGTCCCGGGTCTGGGAGCGTGGGGCACAAATGACAGGACCGCGGTGGTCGAGTGGTCAGACCTCCCGCCCGCTACCAAAGCGATACGGGCTCGATTTCCGGCGGGGTCGGTCCCTGTATTTTCGCATGTAGGAATCGTGCCGGATGATGCCATTGGTCAGTTGGTTTTCTCGGAGAGCTCCCGTTTCCCCTTGCCCAGTCATTCCGGCGCTGCTACAGTGTCACCTCATGTCTCACCAGCGCTAGACAGCGCTGACCAAAAGTCTCTCACTCACTCTTTGCAGAGTTCTTGCGCTGTCTGATTCCTCGTTTTAAATTTTCCATTTGCGACTGATAACAAATCGTCTATTGTAATTACAAAAATTTTTGTGTTATAACTAGGGACACCTGTTTTTCGCGAAAAGAATTTTGCCCCACTTTGTTTCAGTGCCTTACGTACACATCTACAATTCTGCTTCGTGGTTATTGGCAGCGTGTCTATAATGAAGAGCCGTATCTCATTTGACTGAGTCAATTACAGAAACGTTCCTGCAACAACAGACGTCTGTGGTTTGCCGGTGGAATACCAAGGCTCGTGAGAGTTAAAATATCCAATCATTGGCCACGAAGCAGAATTGCGGATGTGCTCCCAAGGCACCGAAACAAAGTGAGGCAAAATTCTTTTCGCGAAAATCAGGGGTCCCTAGTTATAACGCTTAAACATCATAAAACGGCCATAGTATTTAGTAACCAATTTTTATAAAATCGCGACTTCGAATCCGCGAGCGTTTATTTATGATTTACACTCAACCAAATAGTAATTTCGTCATAATCATTGGAATGATTTATGGCTTTAAGAGTTACCGCAAGGTAATGGGTTTTACCAGAGAACTACAACAATAGGCTACATTTTAAAAGTGTCTTTACACAGCAAAACTACCCGAAAAATCAGTAATTCCACCGTAGTTTGTAATGCCCCACCTTTATATACAGTTATTAGTGTACAGTTGGGCCTGTATTTACTCTAAAGCGTGTTTCACACAGTCATAGATCATACAGAGCAGAGCGTCCAAATATTTAAGTATACTAATGATGCAGTGCGCGTATTCGTTCATTTGAATACGGCGATACAGAAAATTCAGGTCCAGCTCAACTTTTTCCTAATGGTTCGCGTGGTAAAAAATCAATCCTTCTTGTGTCTGACTGTTCGAATTCTGGACCGCCCGGCCAGATTGCCTGAACTACAGTGGACGTGGATTTTAGATAGGATCACGTAACTTACCGGGCATGAGCGACCAGTTGAAGTCTCCGTGTCTCGTGTCGTCACGAAGAGTTGTTACACACGTCGGTCGACAAGCTCCTTGGTCGACGCAAACATAGCACTGGTCGCAGTAACCTGTCCCGTCGAGGCACGAGGCGGGCACTGGTTTCTACAGCCGCGTCGCCGCGCCGCGCGGGGAAGTCCGAGAGAGAGGTTAAGTGGGAAAGAAGGGGGGAGAAGAGAAAGAGAGAAAGGATGACAACAACGACGAGGAAGGCATGAGGAGAACTCAAGCCGTCCAACTGCGACGACCTTCACGTGCAACACATGAGAGTTGACCTGGCCCGGGCGAACAGGTCCCTTTATTTCTCTCGTTGTACTGTTCTGTTTATTTTTGATACACGTTCGTTGCGGCACGCGTTTGCACGGGCGGGGAATACCACCATACCATGACCTGTGACTGCCCGCCCGCTGGGTCTCGATAACGTTCGAGCGCTCGGAGCTCTTCGGGTAAGATCGGCACTTTCCGTACCGCCTCATGGAATTCCTGTTGTTTACATTTCGCGGTTAGTACCGACAAATAAAAATAACGAAAAAGGCCTCGGACACAAATACTGCACACAGAACTACTTCACTTAAACATGTTCAGTTTCATGGAACGGTTACATGGGCCACGAACGAGTTCAGATCGCAGTCTCTTCTAGTTCAAAGTAAACTGGTTTCATATGTAGTTTCGAACGACATATCATCGACGCTTCCCTCCTATTGGCAGCTTTGAGTAACGATCTGTGTAACAAATATGGCTGCTTTTTGGTCAGACGTTCAGTACTAAAATTTGATTAACTTTTAGGCGTAAAACAATGATATCCACTTCAAACACCCAGCAGCATTTCAGTTAGATGCTATATGATAAATAAAAAGTCACGAATGTTGAGTGTAGATGTGATAATAATTAAATATAGTACATTTCAGGTTGCAAGTTTGTTGAGGTTAGAACGTTCATTGAGTTTATAGTCGCGTAACCTCGCAAACATGTTCAAGCTTTAAACACGATCAATCCTGGCTGCCGAATGTACTTAACTGAACAAGTTTGACCTTTAGTGTGACCGTGGCCCAAGTCTCTGATTCTAACCTGTGTAGGCTACTATAATATTTTGACCATGTCAATAATTGAACATAATGTGTGTATGCTCGGGTCTAGTTTTACTACCAAAATAAGTAATCACAAGTAAAACTAGAGGTGGTAAGATAAGGTAAGTGGGATTTGAGTCTCGTCGACAGACAGCGAGGTCATTAGAAACGGCGACACACAACTCTCGTCACATAGAAAGGAACTGGGAGACGAGACGGCCATGACCTTTCTTAAGGAACCCTCCCAGCATTCACCTGAAGCCATTTACGGATATTATTTGAGACTAGAGAAATGCCCATAATAACATTATGGTATTTGTACGATTATATTACAAATTTGCACAAGCTGTAGTATTTATAATTAGAGGCACGATTATTTCGCGTATTGATTCTAGGTCAGGTTGACCGTCAATAACGTATACTTCACTCCTTCTTCTGTGATTAGACGAGAGCAGTTTTAACACACATTTGACGACTGTAAGCTAGTTATAAATAAGGAAACAAGTCGTGGGATATCACGTGCTACACGTTTGTACTGTTAGAAGCCAATGCATATTCGACTTCAGCCGGTACACGTATATAACTGAGAAGTCTAGACTGTTGCCAGATGAATACGTGAAATAATCTTGCCTCTATTTATAATGTACAAGAATTCCTTAAACAAACGAATAATAAGCACACCAGGCGAATCCCAGGCTAAATTGGAGACGAAAATGTAAGAGACAAAACATTGTATGACGACATTTTACGTGCACAATGTGGCAACACTGCACGATGAAAGTCCCCTTTTGCGCTCCATGTCCAGGTATTATTTAACATCAAGTAAACGTAGAATCATGTTTGGACTTCTCGGAATTGTAACCTGCTCCCATAATATGTAAGTCAGAACAGTAATAGTAAGATAAGTAAAAAATCCATGGAGTGCAAGAGGGGACTAACTACAGTGCT
Source organism: Medauroidea extradentata (assembly GCA_003012365.1). Taxonomy (NCBI): domain Eukaryota; kingdom Metazoa; phylum Arthropoda; class Insecta; order Phasmatodea; family Phasmatidae; genus Medauroidea; species Medauroidea extradentata. The sequence goes on from PNEQ01047218.1 coordinate 30,411, forward strand.
GTGTTGCTACACTGCGCACGTAAAATGTCAGCGTACATTTGCGCCACAATATTTTTGTCTCCAATTCAGCCCAGGATTTGCGCGGTGTACTTCTCAAGAGTTTGTTTCTGGACATACCGTATATCTTGTAACGAAATCCCATATTTAAAATTTATTTTGTTTATGTAGCTTTAAAATTAAGGGGAAATATAAACATAGCTCGTTTATACAATTTTCAATTTAAAAACGAGTCTATTCGCGTGTTAAATTAACACGTTGTTTAAAAATACAACTACCTGGTTTGAAATAAGTTTTGGTTTCAGCTAATTTTCAAAGGAAAATAGCTAGCACAATGATAGTTACATAGACTGGTTTAAAAAATTCGTTTAAGTAAATTAGTATGACAATCATGCATAACAAACATAGCAGTTCAAAGTCAAAGAAATCTCTGTGAGACAAACAAAACTAAACTGATACTAACTGTATATACATCTTAGCTTTCTAACCAAAAGTAGGCCTAATATAGATAGCATGCAATTTGAAAACATGACACAAATAGCCAGAAATTTCAGTTATTGTGATTTACGTCATCTTGTATTGATTTTAACTAGTAACAAGAACAAGATTAAAAATCCATCGAAAGGTTAAGTTGCTTTTCTCTTCAAGATAATGATTATGTAACTACCCGAAAACACATTAAAGAATTGTTCTAAATTCGACCTCTCGGTGACTGAATCGGATAAAATTACATGTTTTTTTTTATGGTTGGTATAAACTGAAACCAAGGGCTATCATCAACGTGTTTTTCACTTCAGGTGGATACTCACATACAAGTGTCTCAAATGTGATTTCAACTTTTTCAAATCCTATCCCTGATGAGGTCGAAACATCGTATATATAGTTTCGATTAACCCTCTATATTTATCAGACTATTATAGATATCGAATTGTTTCCTGTTTCATAACAGTGACGTAAATACCCGTAAAAGTTGTGCAAATTTTAGAACTGGGTACAAAAATCTAATTACTATACGGGGATAAATTAAATTGTAAACCATTCAAGGCACTCGATTCGAAAAGCAAGAACGACAACCGAGAAATATTTTACACGCAGTTAGATTTTGCGGTTCTATTTATTCGTTTCCGATTGTATCTCTTTATGCACTTTATTGAATATATATTAGTGTTATTTTTTTATCTAAAGAATACTGCCGACATTACCGGGTATGCTACGAATATCACACACGGGCAAAGCAGCAGGCGGGCAGCTAGTTGTAGTTGAAATACCACTTTATAAGGGTTTTAACTATATCTTCATACATAATTACAATTTAAAAGGTATTTTATCTTGCAGTTCAGCAATTTTGAAACTGGATATTTTTCCGCATGTTTCATTTGGAGGGGCACGTTCCGATTTTGTAAAATACAGGTCATGATATAATTCAAGAGACTTTCGCTACACATGGATAAAGGCCCTTGGATTTCATGGATTTATTCTGTAGGTTTGGATGCTAAAAATATCACTCCACTGTTAGATCTTTGGTGGACAACTACTGTTTTGATATGCCTTTGAAGTTTGGGAGCCAGTGCTGTATTACGAAGTAATTTGTTGTGATATGTGCAACACGCGGTTCGAAGGAAAAATGACAGCTTTCCAGCGTCACCAGGAATCATTTCAAGTGGGGGCAAAGATTTAGAAATTTAAGTTTATCTATCATAAAACTAATTTATTATAAGCAAAAACATACTTTTTGCAGCGTCTGACGAGACAGACCATTGTTTTGCAGCATTTGACGCAAATTAAGAACTTTTCACAGTGTCTGACACAATCAGCGACCTTTTTTCGTAGGGGTCTCCAAGTTACAGGGGTGGGCAATTGCCCCCTTGCCCCCCCCCCCTTCGTGAAGCCCATGATTATAAGGGTAAAAAAATCCGCAAATTCAATTACCTGCGTGCTAGAATCCATTGTCCTATGACTACTCAAGCCCCGTATATTCATCTATTGTCAGCTGTTCCAGTGAGTCGCAGCTACTATACATTTGGCCAGGGCTTGAGAGCAATCATAGGGCAGTGGAATCTAGCATGAAGGTCACTGAATTCCCGAATTTTTCCCTCCTGACGTAGCACGTGCGTAAAAAACAGGATGGAGAAATCTACGCTATTGCCAGACGAATACGCGAAATACGAGCATCCTCAACATAAAGCTAACACTTCTCGTACCGAACACTAAGAAATACCAAAACGTGAATGGCCGCTAAAGCTGGAGGGCCGCGGTTTGAGCAGTGGTCAGACCATTCGCCTCCCACCAAGGCGATTCGGGCTCGATTCCTGGCAGGGTCGGTCTCCGGATTTTCGCGTGTGGGAATCGTGCCGGACGATGCCGTTGGTCGGCGTGTTTTCTCGGGGATCTCCCGCTTCCCCCGCCCCACCACTCCGTTATGCTTCAAACTCACATCATGTCATCCCTTACCAGCACTAAAGACCTCGATGTTGAGCGTATACCAAAATCCTTCACTCTCTCACCACTAAAGTTGAAATACATTTTATCACTTCGTAGTTCAAGCAAAGTTAGCCTGTGTAACTTTGAATATGAACTGAACTTAAATCGTAAAAATGTGTCAAAGAGTTGCGCAAATAGTTTCGCAAATGTTTTAATTTTACCAGTTATGCGGCAACGGTGGCATTACTGATCACCTTGTTCTTGTAGCAAATCTATGAGTAGCGTGGGAAGGATTTTATTTTTTACTGGCTGTCTGTCCGTGGCATATCCAGCGTTTAATACTTACAGCATGCTTCGAAATGTTGCTAGCATTCTTAAAAGAACATCGGGTTCTAGCTATATTGACGATTCGTCGAAAAAATTTTTCAACCCTAATCATTCCCTTGGATGTCAAATTTCGAAACGTATCTTTTTCCAACGCCGTGAGGTGAATCAGTTCTAAAATTTTCAATTTCCTAGGTCCAGCGGTTTGGGCTATGGGTTGTGGATGCTTCAGTCAAGCAGTGAACCATTTTATATGTAAATACTTTTTAAAATGAATAAAGAAAACCAGAAACGTGTAAAAATATTTTAAAGGCTTCAGTTTAAAGGATTGAGGCCTTTCTCTCCCATATTATTTGATGTTGTTGCAAGTCATTATCTTTGGGCGTAACCAGGCTTGATTGTATCGTAAAACTTGTTTAAATTTCATAGTTGAGTTACAAAAAAAAAATAGTATTGTACGCCGCAACATACAAATTTATTTGCTTTCAATTCACAGACATAATTTGTAATGTTTACAGTCCCTAATATACCGACACGACGCAACGAGTTGATTATGTGTGTTTGTCACAATGGCTGTTTTCAAATTACGTCAGTTACATAGCACTTGAAGTGTATTCTTCAAGCTTCCTCGTTAAGCCAACAGACGTCCTTTCTTAATTATAGTCTGACATTCTCACCTGTCCCACACACGAATGTACCGTCATCTCTCTCTATAATTCTCTCCCTGACACTCCTGTCGCCGCACACTTCTCTCCGATACTTCCACGCTACTGGCTACCTGCTGTGCTGCCTCCTCACCGTCTGTCGCCGTCGAACCTCTGGTGTTGCCTTTATGGCCACTGTCTATGTGACTCATCGGAATTGTGTGTTAAGAAGATTATTGAACTCAAGTTAACTCATTCGGTCACGAATCAGTTTATAGGCTCAAGTTTTTCAAACGTCAATTATTTTTGTTTAAACTGTAGTAGTAGCAAGGCTGGTCCTTGCAACCAATAAACAACATGTCGGATGCACGTTGATATAGGCACCAACCAATCATCTATCAAAGATGCAAAACTTTCCACGAATCACGTATATCACTGATAACACACCTAATTCTTAGGGACTGGTTCCCGTTTTCGTACATTGACGGTCATGAGTATAACTGTGTAATTCATCTACGACATGTCTACGGTCGTTGACACGATGACGAAACTCGTATATAAAATAAACTCATCTACAGGAAACGGAAATTTTCTCGAAAAGATTCTTATACCAACTTGTTTCAATACCTTATGTTGTACACATCTGCAGCTGTTGTTAGTGGTCAATGATTTTATGGTTTTAACTTTCATACGTTTAGGGATTTTACCCGCAAATCACGGATGTGTGGTGTTGCAAAAACCTTATCATGATTTCCGCAAACAAATGACAGACGTATCTGCACAAATACACGCTGTCAATGGACGACTTGAAGTACACGCCCCCTGACGTTACCGCAGGGGAAGAGTACTGTGGGAACCAAAGCTTGTTTACAAACATGCTGATTTGTTAGTTGGTAGTTGCAGAAAGCAAAAATGTTGCGCATTCATAGATTTGCACGCAAGGGCAAAAAATATTAGTTTCAATTTCATGGTTAAGATACGCAAATAAGCATAAGATTAATGTTTACCTGAAGAAAAAAAAAACGACAAATTCCAAACAAATAATCAATTTTCTTGACGTACATCTCATCCGGGACAAGTGAAGCCAAACAGCTAAACGAAGGTTATGTTCTGCTGCGGTATCCATAGAGATAGGAATTGTTTCCCACACCTGACTGAAGCTCCGCCTCTTTTCGAGTCGTCCATTACCGTGAATTAGAGTTGCAATTGTACACGTAAGAAATGACATTGATCTATGTACAGTGCTAAACTCTTTTCGCGATGATTTCATCACTTATAAATTGGACGATTTTTATAACGCGAAGGTTTCACAGAGCTGAAGCATTGATATGTTCCAAGGGAAGCGGTGCTAAGCAGTGACTATACCTACACAGTTTTTGAGTTGTGCGTGAAACCATTAAATTGGTAGGTAGAGGTAAATTCCCAGCCAGTAGTGGGCATGTCAGTACCACGTGTTCTACTGTATAGTAAGGTCTAATTAATACCGCTTTCCTTTAAATCCGACTACGATTCGCCACTGAGCTTTTATGAAGCCAATACACAAAAATAAGAAAGGCTATTCCTAAAAATACTCTCTTCAGACTTCGTGAAATAACATTTTGACAAACTTTTGGGATTGTAGTAAGTCATTTTTGACGCCAAATTTTAGAATCTTCCTTTGATTCCAGCGCAAGATATTATACTAATTAATGCATCACTCTGGTTAACTATATTTCAACAAAGTTGGACAAAAATGTATCATCTAGGATTGTCATTTTAACACTTTGAATACGACGGACACGTCAAAAAAATTTTGTCTCTACACATCAGCCACTGAAGTGTCGTTGTACATATGACGTCGCACTAAGTGTGACATAGACTCCATTCTACTTACTTGTGTGTTGTCAGATTACTTCCAGTTCTTCTTGACTGTACAGTAAGTCATTGGTTTTACTGAGAGGACCAATTTAAGATTACGTAAAGGATCAAGGTTGCGATTTTCAGGATTTGCTGTAGTGGCTCTCGGACTAAACCTTAGGTTGTCCACGTTGATCAACTGGTACTTTACTAACGTCCGGAGGTTGAGTCTACTGGGAAGGACATACTTCAGAATGGGACACAGCAACAAGACAGTGCTTGACTGCCGCAGCTCCAATTAAAGCTCACCCTCCCTAACCCAAGCGATACAGCGGACACTTTCCTTTACTTTAGTAAATGAAGGCTAAAAATCGCTCGTAATCGCAAATAATTCCGGGAAAGCTGAATTTTGGTCATATGTGAGACACGTATTTCCTCAGAAGTCCTCGCCATTTACACTTGCGCGAAATCAAAGAGCTCATCTTTAAGATCAAAATACACTCAAGATTTACACGTTTTGACTATTAGTTACGTCTTTATATAAGGGATTCTATGAAGGTCAGTAGTATAGTTATTTTCCTTCTGGGACAGAGGAGTCAGAGTGAGGCGCCCGCCCGAGTGAGGCGCCAGCCCGAGTGAGGCCCCACCCGCCATCTTGAATTACACCATGGCCACCATCTTGGATTTGACCTTTTGAACCCGCCCAAGAGGTCACCAAAAGGTAAAACATTTCCCAAAATTTCCCAAAATTCGCAAAAAAAAAATTTCCCCAAAATGTTTCCTTTTTTCCCGAAAATATCCCTTTTTTCCCTCATCTCATCAAAATTACACTTATGGATGTCTCGAAATCAGCATGACCCATTTGTCTTCTCAAAGCGGCTGACATGAATTATTTCTTATGATTCATGCAAGGAAATGATAAAAAATATTTCAAAACCAATTAAACCAATTAATAAAATTTTACTTTAATAAATTAAATTTTTTTATAATTTATTTTTTTAAATGCCTATATTGTATCTGTTTATGTCTACCGTCATCTTAGCTATACTCGATCGATTCCCAATAAAATCAATCAATATTGAAAAATCTACTTTAATGAAAACTATTTTTAATTGCTTACAATACACAAGAATATTTTCCAGTAAATCAGATCACTCCAAACAAAAACTAGTTATACTCGATAAATTTCCGATAATCAATCGATTATCGATCAAATCAATGAATTAATAATTTTTAATATTTTTTAAAAATATTATGTGACTCAATCAATTTTGACATGATCCTATATTATCGAATCTATACCCGATGGATTTCCGATAAATTCAGTAATTAATTTTGATACTTACTTGCACAACTCCCAGATATGACGGACAGCACCCGACCTTTTCAGCTTCCAGCAAGGAACTGATTATAGTTTTGTATAACTACGTAGTTTTCTACAGTGCCTTTCCCTCTCCCCTCCTTTTGCCACTCCGTCACCCGAACTGCTGCACGTGTCTGAACCTGTCACAGCTCACTTCCCCTTCCCACCCCTCTTCACACCCATTATTAATGCACCTGTCAGAATATGTCACCCACTACCCTACCTTCAGCATTACATATGTATAGATACAGATTTCCTTCTGCTCGACTATGTAATAGATCTATATAATATATCAATAACAATATCCTCGGAAGTTTTATTTTTCTGTCATAACTGTACCGTTCTGCACATTTAATGTAATATGTTTGTGCAAAATTAAATTATAATACTATTTGTTCACTCAGGGTAAAAAAAAAATACACATTCATTTTCTAAAAAAATTGAACTTTTTATTTCAGAATATATTTACTACATACTACTCCATGCAAAAACTTACAGGTTCCCTCTTGAAAACAATCAATCGATAATCGTTTTAATAGATACTTCAGCCATAGCACCGAAACTCAGATATGTAACAGTTGTGATTTACATAAAAAAAATCCAAGCCTTTGTACACTCATTAGCTTCAAGTAAGTGTATTGCAATCTTGAACACAATGTTCTTGTAGCAGAAGCAACGCCTACAACACAGCTACTGATGCTGTTATTATCCTCGATGGTGACCCAGGTTTAGACGAAGTGGTGGTCGACACAGCTGAAATGGAAACAAATACGTGCGAACAGGCCATCGTTATGGTCGAAGTTATCTCGAACATTGACGAAATATTACGAACATTGACGAAGTGGTGACGAATGTTGACGAAGTAGTAACGAACATTGACGAAGCAGTGACAAACAATGACAAAAAGGTGACGAACATTGACGAAGCAGTGACGAACGTTGACAAAGCGGTGACGAATGTTGACGAAGCGGTGACGAACGTTAACAAAGCAGCGACAAACATTGACAAAGCAGTAACGAACGTTAACGAAGCAGGGACGAACATTGACGAGGTGGTCTCGAACATTGATAAAGTGGTGACGAAGTAGTGGCGAACAATGACGAAGAGGGGACGAACATTGACGAAGTGTTTACGAATACTGACGAACATTGACGAAGAGGTGACGAAGTAGCGACGAACAAGTAGCGAATATAGGCGATCAGCTTACGAACGTTATCGAACAGCTTGCTAATATTAGCGATCAGATTGCGAACATAGGCTAACAGCTCGCGATCATTATCTCTACCCGAGTATGCATCATCTCCAGCTAACACTCACATACAGCTGGTCATCACGAGCGAAGAATCATCTGATTTTAGACGAAGTGACGTTTACTGTAACCATCCAAACAGATTCAAGAGAAAAAAATTTTCGTATAATGTTCCTAGTTTACTTCTGAAATGATCCCACTACATGTGTTCGTAGTTGAAGATGATTTACAGCTCCCAGGGTTCATCCAGAACTTTTCATTACCATATATTCATCTTCTCGGCAAATCTATTCGTGTACGCCTTTCGATGCTGTTTCTGATTTCATCAATGTTTTAAAGGGGTACATTCCTAGTCTTGAATGCTTTCCTACAATGTGTACCTTCGTACAGATAAGGCTTAGTGTAATCACACTCCAACCATATATTATATTCCAAAGCTCCGTGATTTTCTATCTCTTCTGTAAGTTGCTGTATTATATTTTCTTTCTTACTGTTCATAAATGTACAAATGTCTTTCGATGTACCTGACGAGTTCGTTGCAACATGTGTCTTCAGAATATCTCGGAAAGCAGATCCCTTCAGATCAAATCCATTGTTATTAGTCATGTCTGCTACAAGTACAGGTGTAGCAGCTTTAGCTTCTAACATTTTAACATACTCGCTGTGTGCCTCTCGACCGATTTTTTTTTCACCATTGTTTGTTGTATCACAACACTTGCATTGGCGTCCACACTTGTAACATTCCAGTGTAAAATAAGCCCATCGTATATTCTTAGTAAATTTTCCACTTTTCTCATGTCGTCTGGCATTATAACCATAACTAAAAGACTTATCACAGTTTCGACACTGATAACATTTAGCTGGTTTAGTTATGGATTCACTTTGTAAAGAAATTGACTTATCCAAAGATACAGTTCCGGACTCAGGAACATGTGAAGTAGTCGTTCTAGAATATGTTGACGATACAATCCCAGAAAGGCCTTCGCCCGAAGAAGCTGTTTTACTCTCCGATGATGCTGCTACCATAGTCCGGGAGGTAGAAGTCTTCCTACCACTCTCCTCGATTATAGAATCACTTACTATGAATGCTCAAGGTACACAAAGGGGGCTATGCGATGTTCTTCCTTCAGTATCTGCTGATGTGCTAACATCCACGACCATGTATGGCTATTTATATAGAAGTCCTCGAGTCTGAATACTTAGCTTTTGCATCATCTCCTGCACTCTCACCCTCACTTGCATCATCGCAATCTTAAATAAGCCCATAATGTCTTCTTCATACATGTTTACGTCTCTCATGTCTTCTAGCATGGGTACTTTTACTGAAAGTCTTGTCACAGAAATGGCATGGATATCTGGATGCCGTAGAATTTTCTACATTCTTCATAAATGGACCAGAAATGTCTGGAGGTTTCGTAATTCCTTCACCCCTCGTAGTGGTAGATTCTAGTACATCACTGGCTTGTGTAATCGTTGAACCCCTCTTATTTGTAGGGAGCCCAACTTGACCTTTACATATTTTCTTACGTCTGTTTTTTTTAATATCATTTCCTGCATATATTCTATGACACTTGTCACATCGATACGCTGTACGACACAGATTCATCTTGCATTTATTTACGCAATGCCTCCTTGCATCATGAGCATACACAAATGTACTGCCACAGTAGTTGCATTGGTGTATAGAGGGCTTTGGATTGGTTCTCTTGAAATATCATTGATATAATTCGATCTCTTCTCCGATAATGTAACATATTTATTCGCTTCAACAGGAGCCAAACCATAATTACATAGTGGTCGCAATTTTCTTAAATATCGATTGACAGGTAGAGGAATGAGTCCTTTACATGTCCTCACATGTCTTTTCAAGTTACTGAACCATACAAACTGGGTTTTGCAGTTTTCACACCAGAACATACTACGATTTATATTCTGTAGGCATCCTGTTTCATGCTGAAGTACAGTTTTTTCTTCATAAACACCTTTTCGCAGTAAGCACACGAATATCTTCTTTCGAAATACTTTCCCATCTTAGCAGGAGAAGATGTTAACTCTTGACAGTCATGATAACTTCTATGAAGTCTACATCTACTGCTACTTTTTTCCTGTTTATAAAATTTTATTTATTTACACATATTCTTCCTATTAAAACACAGGATCCAATCCACTTGCCTACAATCCCATACTTTGAGCTTGATTACCAATTTTCTGACAGCAGAATCAGTGCCCGCCACCTCTTCCCTAGGTCTTCTCATGTCTTAACTGTAGATGTCAACATGGTCAAAGAAGCCTCCCAGACACAACCAAAGTGCTAACCAAGACCAGCGATGAGTACATCAGCATGCTCGAAGTGGTCAGTCACTAGCGAACAGATCGGCTAACTTGAGCGAACTTCTTGTCATCCTAGCTGAATTGGTGACGGTCATTGGCGATCAACTATTCGGGATACAAATGCTAGAAGAAAATTTATAAAGCAATGCCTAAAACTCGTTTGCGGGAGTTAAGAATTAATTTTCGTAAGTCACTTTCGATATTTGGTACCATTACTAAGCAGGTAAAACTACTCAAGGCACAATCTCATACGTGTACACTAATAAGTAACAAAGTGATTTAAAAAACGTTATCTCTTGTTATACTAAAAAAGAATTACACCTAATAAACGCGGTTGTCCTGGTAGCTCAGTTTGGATTTTAATCTAATGGTCCAGGGTTCGAACCCCTGCAGGACTGTATTATTTTCTCATCTTCGCTTGAGCAATCTTCATTATATCTATATACATGAATGATGTTTTCCAAACCAGTAGATTTTTTATTCATTTACACTTAACCATCAGACAAAATTCGTGAAAGGAATACACTTTAAAGTACCTATATGTAAGATATATATATTTAATTATTTATTGATATATATATATATATGTATATACATGCAAACATAGTATTAGGAAGCTAGTACATGCAAGCATATATGTGTATATGCTTCTTATAACTATATAATACATGTAAACACTTATTTATGGGTACTTAAGTGTATTCATTTCACGAATTTTGTCTGATGGTTATGTAAATAAAAAAGCATCATCGGAGAGTAAAACAGCTTCTTCGGGCGAAGACCTTTCTGGGATTGTATCGTCAACATATTCTAGAACGACTTCTTCAGATGTTCATGAGTCTGGAACTGTATCTTTGGATAAGTCATCTTCTTTACAAAGTGAATCCATAACTAAACCAGCTAAATGTTATCAGTGTCGAAACTGTGATAAGTCTTTTAGTTATGGTTATAATGCCAGACGACATGAGAAAAGTGGAAAATTTACTAAGAATATACGATGGGCTTATTTTACACTGGGATGTTACAAGTGTGGACGCCAATGCAAGTGTTGTGATACAACAAACAATGGTGAAAAAAATCGGTCGAGAGGCACACAGCGAGTATGTTAAAATGTTAGAAGCTAAAGCTGTTACACCAGTACTTGTAGCAGACATGACTAATAACAATGGATTCGAACTGAAGGGATCTGCTTTCCGAGATATTCTGAAGACACATGTTGCAACGAACTCGCCAGGTACATCGAAAGACATTTGTACATTTATGAACAGTAAGAAAGAAAATATAATACAGCAACTTACAGAAGAGATAGAAAATCACAGAGCTTTGAAATATAATATATGGTTGGAGTGTGATTACACTAAGCCTTCTTTGTACGAAGGTACACATTGCAGGAAAGCATTCAAGACTAGGAATGTACCCCTTTAAAACATTGATGAAATCAGAAACAGCATCGAAAGGCGTACACGAATAGATTTGCCGAGAGGATGAATATATGGCAATGAAAAGTTCTGGATGAACCCTGGGAGCTGTAAATCATCTTCAACTACGAACATATGTAGTGGGACCATTTCAGAAGTAAACTAGGAACATTATACGAAAATTTTTTTCTCTTGAATCTGTTTGGATGGTTACAGCAAACGTCACTTCGTCTAAAATCAGATGATTCTTCGCTCGTGATGACCAGCTGTATGTGAGTGTTAGCTGGAGATGTTGCAGACTCTGGTAGAGATGATTTCTACCATGTTTGAAATCAGTCGAATGGTCATACATGTAAGTATCGCAAATAATTGATTGATTTTATCGAGAGTTGATCGGGTATACCTATGTCAGTGATATGATGTGTGATCGACGCCGAACTATAGGGCATAACTTGAGTGCATTGTAATTTATAAAGATAATTACTTTAATTTAATTTTTTAAGTGTTTTTTAGAAACTGTTAGATTTTATCGGAAATTGATCGAGTATAACTCGATTTGGTTCAGGGTGATCTGATTTACTGGAAAATATCCTTATGTATTGTAAGCAATTAAAAATTATTTTCAGTATAATAGATTTTTCAATATTGATTGATTTTATTGGGAATCGAAAGAGTATAGCTAAGATGACGGTAGACATAAGCAGATACAACGTGGATCTTTTAAAAAAATTAAATTTAAAAAATTAATTTATTAAAGAAAAATTTTATTAATTGATTTAATTGGTTTTGAAGTATTGGTTATCAGTTCCTTGCATGAATCATAAGAAATGATTCATGTCAGCCGCTATGGGAAGACAAAAGGGTCATGCTGATTTTGAGACATTCACAAGTGTAATTTTGATGAGATGAGGGGAAAAAAGGGACATTTTTAGGGAATAAAGGAAATTTTGTGCGAATTTTGGGAAATTTTTGGGGATTTTTTATCTTTTGGTGACCTCTAGAGCGGGTTCAAAGGTCAAGTCCAAGATGGCAGCTGTGGTGTAATTCAAGATGGCGGGTGGGGTCTCACTCGGGCGAGCGCCACACTCAGACTCCTCTGTCCCAGAAGGAACATAACTATACTACTAAGGTCAACATTTTCAAACTTCCGTGGGATTGGAGGGGAAGTACAAGGAGGAGAGGCGGAGACTTTAGAGGAAATACGCGACTCATATGAGTCTAAGCATCGGACGGAAATTCACCTTTCCCGGAATTAGTTGCGACAAAAACCTTTTATTTCCTTGGTTATAACCCGTCTTGAACAGTACGTGCACAGGCCATCACCGAAGCCTGTGGTCTGAGTACGAACTCTTCCGGGACGTTGCGATATCTACCGAGTGCTAACGAAACACGTACCGCAAATAGTGAGTATGAACCCTTTAGCGGAGCGTGTTTCGTTCAGTTTCTGTGGAGCCGCGGGTTTAACGAATCTCTATGACGTCAGTATTTAAGGAAGCTAACGTACATAATTGTGGTGCTAGTGTTAAGTTAATTGGTTTTGAAAATGTGATTTCTCAAACCATAGTTGTAATCATGATGGCGTACGTCAGAGAGCACGAGAGAGCGAGTGCGAGTATACAACTTCGTGCTCTCGCTCTTTCGTACTCTCGGCGGACAATTGAGACAGGTAGAGAGTGCTCTCTCTGTCGTAGTTGTGACAGCGAGAGCACGAAACAGCACACTTTAGGTGAATTGAGATACGGCCTTAGTTTTAATAAGGAATATTGATTTACAAGTCTATCGATTTTTCGCATGCAAAAGGTAGTGTTTGCGATCAAAAACGATTATACCAGCGTGTTTTTTAGTTCCAACAAAATTATTTCATCATTTTATTTATTAAAGGCTGTACAGTAAAATATACTGGCATTATAAAGTACAAGAAACGAATTTAAATATAGCCTTACAATTACCGCTACATTTGTAGTATGAATGTATCTAGTGTCATATTACAATAGAATATTACGTTAAGTCTGAAATATTGATCTTGTACACCTCTGCGCCATCTTTTGACTGCAAAAGCACCAACTACTACATAGTTCGGCTGTCGGCCACTAGTGCCATTCGATATACGTGAATGTTTCGGTTTCGATTCTTACTAGCCTCTGTAACCTAAACGGATAATAAAACGCACTGATTTATGCTTGGGGGTGGTTAAAAGCGCGAACCTATGTTCTCAGTAATATATTTCTATTTATTTTGACTCAAACAACATAACCATTCAACAAAAATTAAATCATATTGTTTTATTAAGTAATAATTTTCTGCTAACGTATTTTGAATCACCGGCCATTTTCCCCGTGGAGGTTACCGCGATGTAGAAGCGGTGTCCATCGTATGCGACGTGCATTCGTACTCAAAATTTGCGTTCGCTACCGCTGCAACGTCATCAAACTCCGAAAATTGTAGTGCGAGGCTTTCATACTCAGCCCAGTTCCGAATGCGATGAATACAAGATAAACTAGTTTCTCAACGAAATGAAACTTGCGACGTGTAATGTTCGTACTCTACTCAGACCGCAGCCCTAGCACTTGGAAATTTCGTGAATAGATTGTCTCAACGCCGAGTTGTGAGAATGTTCTAAGGCCGTGTCTCAATTTAAAGAGAACTCTCTGGAGAGAGCACTTTTTCGCATTACCACGAGAGAGAGAGAGAGAGAGAGAGAGAGAGCTCTCTGGCACTTTCGCTCTCTTCAATTGGGACGATGCGCTCTCGAGTTTGTAAACAAACGCTGCAAAGGTAACAAGTGCGTAAATTTTATTATTACAAGTTATAACTCATGAAATAAATTTGTAGGCAATTCAAATAACAATTTAAAACTTACCAGCGTCGTATTTCAAGCCGCGAAATACTGTTTATAAGCAATGCTGTAATTTTGTGTATTGTGTATTTAAACGTATATTTGGGTAGAAAATGCTTATACAACTTCTCGCCATAATTAACTGTTCATTGGAAAATTTTTATTTACGTATAAATATTGAAATATTTACAATATGTGACACACGTTTCTTGAATAACCTCAAACCATAATTGTAATCAAGATGGCGTGCGCCAGAGAGAGCGAGAGAGTGCAGCAAGTGAACAGTTTCGTTCTCTAGCTCTTTAGCACTCTCGATAACAAATTGAGACGACCAGAGAGACGTCAATATGGCGTGATCGCGGGAGAGAGAGAGAGAGAGAGAGAGAGTGCGAGAGAGCACTCTCTGAGTGAATTGAGACACGGCCTAAGAGTTTTGTCAGGCCGAGTATAAATACAGGTGGTGGCGGCCGAGAAGTCAGTGTGTGAGTAATATGTGCTTGGTCTGTTCATGGAAATGTCAGGAGAGGAACATTCGGCGGAGACGACTGTGGAGGAGACGGCGGCAGTGAGAGAGTTGGAGAGTGTTAAGTGCATGGGCCCGAGTTTCTTCGCATTTAATATCAATTATTTTTTAAAACATAAATGGGAGCCGATATCGTAAAATCGCCTCGTAACTTTGTTGTGATTGATTTAAACTGCATACTCTAATTTTGTCAAATCAGAAGACTGCAAAATAGTTGCTAATTAGTTAATTAACGAAATTACCTCTTAATTGATAAATTAGCTATACTCATCATACAATTTGTCTCGAAAAATTACATTGCATAATAAAACCAATTTGCAAAAAAGTTACGAAGCAACTGTACGATATCGACTCTCGTGTGGATTAAAAAAAATAATTAGCTCGTAAGCCGAGAAACTCGGCCCCAAGCCCTTAAGACGGCACATTTGCGGTGTGCGATGTACAAACAGGGTAGATTGTTGCTGTAATTAGTGAGGGTTCTGGAGCGTGACATTTCAAGTGAAGAGTGACATATGAAATTTGAGAGCTGTTTTTGCGTAAGAGGGATAGATGTTAATTTGTTCTTATTTGTAATAGGGATACTAGCTGTTATAAATATTTACGGTAAATATCAGTTTATAGAGTTGTGAATTGTATGCAGCTAAGTTTTGCTTATTACCTTGTAATTTTTAAATCCTACATCCGATCGAACTTGGTTCCGTCTAGAATAATAAACATGTAACAATATACATAGGAATTGTAAATTAAGGTGTTCAAGCATCAAAAGTAAATGTACGGTTCTGGTGAAATTACACAAACAATATTTGTGTGAATTTACGTTACCCAGTACTAAATTAAACTTTACTAGTTTGGTAAAATTGCTTGCTCAAGTTAGAGTAATATTACACACAATTACGAGACATTGCACTTACATTTGTAAGTGTAAAATTAGGCTAACTTTAATGGAGAGTCTGTTACCACGTACTTTTGTATAAAATGCAATTTTTTACTGTGTATGAATATTGAGCCGTGTAACCTCTGCGAGTCATTCTTGAGCGTAGAGTTGCGAGTCCCGACCGCCAGCTGGACAGGAGTCGAGGGCAACATCGAGGAAGACGTTAAGAGTGCGTGGTATATAATAAACGCTGAAAACATCAGTTGATATCTACGCTTGTTTCGAAGCCAATATGGATAAAATACTTAATGACAATCCTAGAAAATGGTATTTGCTAACTTTATGAGTAAATATTTATCCAGAATTACTAATTCGTTACGTGTGATCTCTTGCGCCGCAGTTAAATGCACGAGGTACTGGCGTCAGAGACTGTGCCTCAGAAGTTCGTAACACTGGAAACAATTTAGTTTAAAACGTTGGCTAAAACTATTGTCTAGGATTGCTATTAGTAATTTTTTGCAAATTGGCTTCAAGAAACCTACAGTTATAGACGAATGCTTTTAGCGTTGAATTATATACCACGTCCTCTTATCGAGAGAAGAGTATGGGGTGACTGGTGAGAGAAAACAAGTGATTACGGCCTGGGGAAGATAACTAGCGAGTTTTATCAAAGTGTAAGCTAGCAATTATAACACTGTTGGAAATGCTGTTGACTAATGATAAGGTTTAACTAAATGGTCACGTGAAAGGCTTGAGTAACTATTAAAGCTTTAGTTGAGACTGAAGAAAATTTATGTCGTAAGAAGTTCGTTGTGTATAATATGTTATCTTGAGCCAACCGCTTTGTCCAGTGATTTCCTGATCGAAGGACGAAGAGTCCCGGGTTTGATTTTCGGACGGGGAGGTGGAATTTAAGGAAGCCGCCTACCTATGCATTGCAGGTTTGTATATGTGCAACCAACGATGTAGTGTTGATTCAAACAAATATTAAGTTGAACACTAGATTTTGTTAAATCAACAATTTTGAATTATTGTTTCAACATCTGGGTTAGTTATTTAAACTAAATGAGATTATGAACTAACAAGACTGCTTTGTTGATTTAACAAAAAATGGCTGTCGACTAAATATTTGTTTAAAACAACGCTACAACTTTGGTTGCACATATATAAACAAATATTTGGTTGAATCAACCAATTTTTTCTCTCAGTGCGGAAAGTCTGTAGCAATGTTCAGCGCAGGTCGCAACCTGAGTTTCACATACATCCGGTTAGTAGCCTACATTTTGAAGTACAGCTGTCTGAAAGGCCATTTTTAGCTATGTTATAGGATTTACAGGGTTTTAATGAGCATGGCATCTTAACAATGAGGTTTTGACCTTGTCAGAGGTTTTTTTTCTTTTCGTACGTTGGTACAATGTGCACGCGTGGATTATTTTCGTAGAAAAAACACCACAGACTCACCTTCGCCTAAGAGATCCAGGTGTTCCTTCTGGAGCCGTCAACTTTCAGATCATAAATATAAACGGCGTAATTCAAATAAAATGCTATCTTTGTATAGCACGAAACAGTTTGCGTACTAGTGTATAATTATGTAGCCTAGTTTTACGAACTAACACATAACAATCACCTATTCACCTATTCATTTAACTGCTACGTTAAGAGTGAACAGAAATTTTGTAACAATACTACCACGTTTGGACCTAAATAAATAAATAAGTGTTCATTTACGGAAATGCTGTGTTATCTCTGTTTACATGGCTTAGCTTACGATGTATTTTTTAAAATAATCTCTCGTGTTGAAATCCCTCATACCGACTCCAGCGCCACAAGAGGCAAACATTTATCCTTGTCGAACTCGTCCAAAATAAATTCAGTTACGTTGCTAACATGTAGTAGAATTAACCATAGCGAGAGATGTTTCTCTGTGAGTGAGTGATAGCACTGGCTGAACGGAGTGGCGCGGTAACAGCGCAGTAAGGAAAACACGTATCTGAGGTCACGTGATCAGGGCGACAGGCGCTGTCGGCCTTGACCGGTTGGTTTGTAGGTAGTCATTGCCTGAGGCAGTCTCGCGGCGTCCTGAGCCCATGGCCCGTCACCACGTCCATGTCCACAAAATAAAGAGGTTCAGGACTGGTTCACACACAGTTAAAATACATGAGCACAGGACATTAACAGTTTAAACTGTGCACGGTTAGGAACCTTGTGCATTATTTATTTCACGATAGACGACTTGAAATGAGGTGGAGCTCCAGTCTGACGTGGGATACAATTCCTTCCTCCGTGTATACCGCAACCAAGCATAACCTTCATACAGGCGTGTCTCTTCACGTGTTCCGAATGAGATGTATGTAAAGAAAATTGATTATTTGTTTGGTATTTGCCGCTTTTTCAGGTAAACATTAATCTTATGCCTTTACGTATCTTAACCACGCAATGAAACTAATAGTTTTTACGCTCGCTCTGAGTGCACAAAATTTTTGGTTTCTGTCATCACCAACCAACAAACACAGAACAATCAGCACGCTTGTAATCAAGCTTTGTTTCCCACAGTTCTCTTCTCCTGCGGTGTGACGTCAGAGGGTGTGTACCTCAAGTCGTCCATTGCATTTTACTGTAATATTTAGCCAATGATACCTTGCCAGTCAATCTGAAGCATTCGTAGCTATATTGAACACAGCCGAAAGCCTTTTAATCATACTTTAAAGAGGATTCATATTTGGAGGTAATAGGAAATATATATAAAAAAAAGACTCAACGAACTGTACATTGTATAGGAACATAGCTTTTACGTCTAAAATTTCTTATTTACACTTTGTTTCATCGTCGTGTATTTTGGAGGTTAAAACAACATGGCTGGCATTCAGGAAATACTTTAGTTGCTATCCTACGCTCCCGATTTTGAACAGCTGTGAATCACTAGGTTTGAACAGATGGAAATCGCAGTTCTTGTGCGTGCGACCTATGTTCTATGCTTTAGTTCATCAATTGTGAACCCAGCATTGCACTATTAAAAATTAAACATGCAGGCAGTCAAAAGTAAACTTAACAAGTAGGCTAAGCAGTAAACAGAGAAAAATGTTTGGTACAGTCAGTCGTTTATACGTTTGTATACGAAGAATCAACCACGAAAATGTTGAAACAACCAACTGCATGGGTGCCTGACTGATTCTGTTCTCTCAACAGGAGGCTTTAGTCCTGTTAAACATACATTTTGTTAGAACAGAAAAACTTGTTTACGACGCGTTTCATTGGTTTTTCAGACATCAGAAATTTTCAAAATACCTATGCATCCGGCCTACGTAAATCAATGTTTTGTGTCCATAAGTACACAATAATGCCTCATCAACCAGTTATATAACGTACTTCTGAGGGCCAGATATACCTAAAATGCAGAACACGTAAAATGTAGTATTATAAACATACTGACTAAGTATGCCGTGTTTGATCTATAAGTGCTGAAAATATAGCCATAAACAACTATTTAAGCACTACAATCTTTGTTGGGCATAAATTATTTCCAACTATATGACATTTAAGGGGGATTGATCCATATGAGATTGGTTTTACGGTTTTTCTTATAAATCAGGGAATATACACATTGTTTTGCTTTTTTCACGCTGACAAGGCATAGTTTATTGTTTCACTCACTTTTTGGAATCCATATGGCATTGTTTCTGTAAATTTTATGGCCTCTGTAGTCGCTCCCGTAAATAAAACAATTTTTCGTTTTCAGCTGTTTCCCGTTGCAAAATAATGAATATATTATGGTTCCAGCAATTACAGAAAATCGGTTAAGTTTGTATCTATGCCCTGTCGTGACAAAAATTTTGATACATCGACTGGAATAGAAGTTATCGAGAAAAAACAGATAAATCCAAGGTGGTAGGGATCAATACCCCTTAACATGCGAATTAAAAGGCGAAGAATACGTGTATTTTGAAGTCTTTGAACATGTACAGTTTTATAAACCTTTTTTTAAGAAAATATTATTTTATCAGTTACATATTTCAAAAAATTCAGCAACTGTAACATATGCCACATAGTCAATATATTATTCATTGTTTACCTATATCAGCACAAGCTAACAACTTGGCAATAAGCAGAAAAGTTTTAGTAACGTTCATTCACGCTATGTTGTCAGATCTCAGGTCATTGCATTGTGATACATACACAGAATCAGTATTGGATTCTACAAAACATAGGAACTAAGCAGGAAACTCGACATGACTCGGTACATGAATCTAAGGAAGTTTATGTAGAAAACTGTGCCATCATCACATGTTTCCCACAAACATTTGTTAGAAATATTTGAAGGGCAGTTATGAAAATATTTGGAAAATATAACAAAAATTGCTAGTGTGTTTCCAAAGATATAAAAACTAATGTTCGCAAAAAACTCACGAGAATAAAAATATCAACTGAAAACGGGATGAGAATTAACTAGTTTTGCCACTTGGCCTTCTTTTCCTCATTGTCGTGTCTTAAACTTTCCTTGGACCAGTCTTTTATACAAGGTTGATGATCTTAATGGAGATATCGTGAGTGCTGCTAACGTTCAACTTTTTAAACACACGTTACACTACTTAAAACAAATATATTATAATAAGCGACACGTAAACATGGTAATTATAATTGAAACTCGCTGAAACACTTTCAAATACACGTACGAAAATAAATGTGTATAATTTGTTGAGTTAAATTTTTTTTTTTTAGAGTTATCAGTTTTAAAACTATTACATTTTCGGCCACATTCATGTAACCATGAAAGACTTTCTCATTGTCTTGACGTCAGAAGTCACACACACTTGCGGGCGGCCTCGACTCATTGCAGGCACACTGCACAAAATATACAGCAACTTAGTAAAACGGTTGTCTGATAACTTTACACTAGCAGATGCCCATTTAGTAGTAATTTATTTCGAATTATGTTTAATGAGACCTAAAATAAGATACGTGACAAACCTATGTGAACGTGTCTCATACCCAGTCGTATTCAATGCGAGAGTGCATCCATTATACGTTAAAACTTATTTTTCTTCTTTGTTAATTTAAAATATGTTTTAAAATTCCAATACTCGTATTTAAGTTTGCTATTACATCAGCAACTAATAGTGTAGAAAGTAGATTATAGAATTACAACCGTTGTAAAAATTGTAAATGTGGAAGAGAGTACCGTTATTTAACTCTGCGACATTAGACTTTATTTTAATGATTAAGTTAGTTCATCGTTACATAGTAATATACATTTCAGTTAAGAGGGAATGTTACAAATGTTCTTAGATTCTAATCCATATCGATTATTTTAAAATATCCTACTTCTTGGCCTTAGTAACATTTGAGCTGAATGTTAGTAACCGCTGTGCGACTTGGCTGGACTTTACTAGCAGTGGATCATTGGCTGTCGACATGTTGCATTACTTGCCGACACCGGGTGGCTCTTGGGACGTAGACCTATGACTTCATGTTTATATTTTTCCTTTACTTCGAAACATTTTAAGACTTAGGGCCGTATGCAGAGACCTCCCTTTTAGAATAAGGCGGCCTTAAATAAAAAAGGAAGCCTTAATTACATTGCAAGAACCTCCCTTAATCGCTCCTTGAAGAAGGCGACCTTAAATTTAAGAAAAGGAAGCAGTGAGAATTAAGGCAGCCCAGAGCTAGCCTTTTAGCTTCCTTAAACAAGATGGCTGACTACAT
>PNEQ01047219.1:0-51685 GCA_003012365.1 Medauroidea extradentata
TACAGATACACTAACTACTACGACATCAGACACCAGCAGTTAGGACGCACGAAGCTACAGCACGGCTCACGTGCCAGGTTCACTAACTCTCCATAAGCGGTCTGCAAGTGAGAGTAGAACGTCTCCTATGAACCTAGCAGACACAGAGTAGTATGAACTACAGATACACTAACTACTACGACATCAGACACCAGCAGTTGCGACGCACGCCGCGTCAAGCTCCTGGTAAAATGTTTCAATTCCCCGACCCCCGGCCACAGCCCCTGCCCACCAGTAATTACAGTTATTGCCTTGCAAATGGCTATTTTCATTACTCCGCCACTGCAACCGTTGCCTCGGTGTGATGGTAAGGGGGGAGGGGCTATCAGGGCGATGAGCTCACCAGATTTATGGACACGGCCACACCGCCACAACAAAGTTTTTATCGGTCAGCGTGCCCGAGAAAGCTGGGTTGGTGGTACCGTCACTTGTCACGCCCTTAACTATGAGTTATGTTTCACACGTAGTTCGCAGACCGCCCGCCACCTATATACGCCCTGTTCTTCAACCTGCAGCGAGAGAAGCCGAATTACCATTTTGGGTTTGTTGACGTTGATATAGCCTAAGAAATTTACTTTTTTGCAGAGGTATGAGGTAACTTGATTTTTTTTCTCCTAATGATGGTATCCTGGTATGGTTAAATAATAAAATCTGTATGCAAACGTGTACAATGTATAGATAGATCATTTGTATATATTATTGGTTAGTTGTCAGAGAAAAGTGTTTCGTATACTTATCCATGTAAAAGTCTCTATACGGCTAAACAAGTATACAGGATGTTTCTTAAATAGGGGGACAAACTTCCCTTGCGTGTTCCTCACGAAAAACTATGACGAAAACATATTTTGCACTTTTCACCTAAACGCAATATTAAGGGAGTAATGGGTCTCTTAACATCGAATTTTAAAACAGTATTTTCCCAAAATATCAGAAACTAATTGACATAAAATACAATATTTTCAGCACTGCTTTATTCTATTGGAATCTGCAAACCAACAGCGAATGTTGGTTGATACCCTTCCGCCCTTATGAAAATAGCAGGGGTGGCTACCCTCTAATTGCATATAACTTTTTTTACTGTCCGGATTTTCGAACATCTGAAGATGGTTTATTCAGTAATGTTACCTGTCTAACAAAAAAGGTCCTCTTATTGCAATAGTCCAGGACTCATAGTTTTCTTTCAAATCACAAATGAAGCTACAGCGATAGAGTTCCCGAAACAATGGTATCGTGAGTTAGAAACATGTAGGTACCGATGAATGTGCACCATCAACAATTCAAGGAACACAACAAAATAAACACGTAAACGCACTATTGCCTATGCTGTATGCTGTGTATCTTAGGTGCAAAACACAGGACTTAGGAGCATTCTTAAGTGACGATATGCAATATAAAGGTGGGTTTGGATGGAAACACATCACACGAAAAGGGATAGGTAGAAACTTCACTGAAATATTTAAAACGCAAATATCCAAA
This sequence comes from Medauroidea extradentata, assembly GCA_003012365.1. Lineage (NCBI taxonomy): Eukaryota > Metazoa > Arthropoda > Insecta > Phasmatodea > Phasmatidae > Medauroidea > Medauroidea extradentata. The sequence goes on from PNEQ01047219.1 coordinate 1,516, forward strand.
TGTTGTATTTTTTTCCACAAAATGAATTTTACAGTACAAGTTTACCAGAAAGCCATCTTATTTTTTTTATACATGACACCTTATTCGATAAAGGAAAATTAAAGTGTTTTTGTTCAAAAAGTTCTGATTCTGTAGATACCAACAAGTATCATTTACTAGTAAAGGGAATTAATTGTAGGGTTAAAACTTCAGGCATTAATTTTTGTTTGTCATGTTTGGCACAATTCCCGATCCGCAAAGAATAACCTAACAAAATTATGCACTTCTTTGTTTTCTAATGTACGAATGAAGTGTCGTAATTTTATATAATACGTAATTTTCATATGGTTTGTGTAATTGACACAGGCGTACAGACTGTGTGATGTGAAACACTAAATAATACCTCATTTTGGAAAATTAAGGGTTGCAAAACCTATGTTGCTAAATGTACTGGTAGTCCATAAGCATTGATGTATGTGGCAATCGATAAGAAGCACATAAAAATTACCGTACAAGACTTCTTTTTACTTGTCCTGCCCTCATGGGGGTAGCTCGAAAAGGTTAGTATCTAATGTAAGGTATTACATCAGTAAGGTTACATGTTTATTCCTCAGCATTTCTGTGACTCACGGCACAGTCATCAATGCTTCATACAATGCTGCTAAGTGATGTAGGCAAACATTACATGAAATTTTCAAAATGATCACCCCGCGAATCTGCACATACACAAACACGTCTCATCATGACTCTGCGAACACGTCCAAAATGCCTGGTTGACCACGAACCGTTTCACATGCTTCAAAATTTGAAAACAAAAAAGTGCATAATTTTGTTAGGTATTTCATTGCGGATCGTAAACTGTGCCATACATGGAAAACAAAAATTAATGCCTTAAGTTTTCATATTACCATTAATACTCTTTACTGGTAAGTTATACTTGTTGGTGTCTACAGAATCAGAACAAAAAAAAAAAAAAAAAAAACTTTCTCGAATAAAGTGTAATGCACAAAAAAAACAAGATGGCTTTCTGGTAACCTTGTATTGTAAAATTCATTTTGTGGAATAAAACACAACATTTGGATATTTGCGTTTTAAAGGTTTCAGTGAAGTTTCTACCTATCCCTTTTCGTGTGATGTGTTTCCATCCAAACCCACCTTGTTTTTGCATATTGTCATTTAAGAATGCTCTTAAGTCCTGTGTTTTGCACCTAAGATACACAGCATACAGCATAGGCAATAGTGCGTTCATGTGTTTATTTTGTTGTGTTCTTTGAATTGTTGATGGTGCACATTCATCGGTACCTACATGTTTCTAACTCACGATACCATTGTTCCGGGAACTCTATCGCTGTAGCTTCATGTGTGAATTGAAAGAAAACTATGAGTCGTAGACTATTGCAACAAGAGAGCCTTTTTTGATATACAGGTAACATTACTCAATAAACCATCTTCAGGTGATCGAAAATCCGGACGGTAAAAAAGTTATACGCAATTAGAGGGTAGCCACCCCTGCTATTTTCATAAGGGCGGAAGGTTTCAACCAGCATTTTAGGTTGGTTTGCAGATCCCAATAGCATTAAGCAATGCTGAAAATATTGTATTTTTATGTCAATTAGTTTCCGATATTTTGGGAAAATACTGTTTTAAAATTCGATGTTCAGAGGATCATTACTCCCTTAACATTGCGTTTAGGTGATAAGTACAAAATATGTTTTCGTTATAGTTTTTCGTGAGGAACACGTATGCGGAGTTTGTCCCCCTATTTAAGAAAAATCCTATATATTTAATCCAACAAATTTTTTGTTGCCCGAATAATATGTGAAAACGTGTCAAGTATTATTTATTTCTCGGTTTACACTAGAAAAAATTGCGTAACTTTACACAAATGTTTGTTGCAGCACGAATCCCCTCGAATTTTGGCGTAATTTTATACCACTAATGTCCGTATGGTCTTTCAATTATTTCACAGTAAAAATACAATAAATATATGTTTAAAAAAACGACACCGTTTTACTGCACTTTTAACACAATGCATTGTTAATAATCCGTTACTTAAAGACAAAATTACATTGAATATACAACATTTTACATTCGTGTCCACGGACAGTATTCTTCTGGCGATTTTTTTTATTAGTAACTTACTTCATTGTGTTATTGACATGTGTTGTTCAACAATTGAAAACAAGGGGAAAACCTAGTTTCCTTTATTCGCTACGAATATTTATGCTGAATTGTAAAACTAATATATAGGCCTAGCACTTCCTTGTAATTGTCTGACGATGAAGTTTATTATATCAAGCGTCCTGTCGTGCTGAAAAACTAAGTTTATAGTAGGCTACAGTTTATATATGAACAATTTTGCATGTAGGCTATAATAAAAAAAAATACTTCATCGACATTTTTGGCAATTGTGGCTCCATAAAAAATATTTGAAAGTTAAGCTATGCCAAAATCACAAGGCATTAAAGTTTTTTAACTTAACTGATAATTAATAACTGCATATTAGTTTCACTACTAAAGAAGTTTATAACTTATCATTTGAGCTGTATATATTTATGATTACATTCGACATTTGTACACTAAAATTTCTGTAGCCAAAAGCAACTTGCAGATGGTTGAAGTTTAATTACACATCAAAATTAAAGTAGGGACATTCGAAGAGATTTGCACTGTATGCTAAGTAATACAGATGCATTGTTTAACAAAATATTATATAGATTAGTATAAAAAGTGCCATGTTGTAAGTCTGGTTTTAAACACCCGATGAATGGTTTTGTAAATTGTTACTAAAAATCTATACACTGATGTGAATGAGATCATGTTAACACCGTATTGTAATAATACATATAATTTGAAAGTCAGTACAAATTTTTTAAAAATATATTATCTTATACGTGTACGTCATATGCAGTAAAAGGTTTCGCTGGATATGTAAGAAATTCTGAGCAGCATTACTGCATACGTAAAAAATTAAATGAAAATAAAATGTGGACAACGCACGAAACTTCACAGTTAACTTTATATAACTGTTTTGTCTTTACAAAAAGTATTGTGTAAATGATATTTTTTTTTGTTTTTGATTTTTAAAAGTGCACTGTTAAAAATTATTTTTTTTTACCTTGATATTGGGGTATTAAGAGGAGTCCTCGACTGGCGCATAGACGGCGTTGCAGCGTGTCACGCGTACTATTTTTTATACAAAACCGCTTAGCTTATTCATGTCATGTTTATCTACGAAAATAACACATTTTAAACTATGCTTCTATGTTATCAAAAAATGCAGCACGCTTGTTAGAAATACGATTTTCGGGCCTCTCAAAATGGCTAAAAACGGGTATTTTAGACTGTACGTCCGAAAATATGACCTGAATTCGTAAAGTGCAAAGCGAGAGGCATGTATCGGTCGTTACTTGATAACATTAAAAAATAAAATTTGTGGTCTCCGCCAAAAGTCCCGTAGGAGACTACAAGGAAAACCTTGCACGCCAGTTTGGCGCTGCGAATAGAGGCGATATGCTTCTCGTCAAGCGTGGGACACTGGCTCTTATCGCTACTACGCTGTTCCCACGCGTGAAAGGTGAAAATTCGACACCGGCGAAGACTCCTCTTAATACAAATACGGCGCGGTAATAAAACCCAACATAATACGCGGTATTAATATATTTACGTGTAATTCTAAACGTTTATTTAAAAATGTGATTTATCATGAACTTTCCAGTAAATATATATTTATATATATTTTTTAAACTCAAATGTTATTTTACGTGTTTTCGTATTAGTAGTAACATTTGTGTAAAACTGTATTTACTGCCACTGTTTATCGTAACTACGCGTACAAAAATATAAAATTACCTAACATCTGTACGTGTAAAATGACATTTAGTGTAATGATGTCCACACAAGGCAATCGCCTGGGATAAAGCTGAATGAGTATTCGTCGCTGTATTTGATGCTTCATCACCTGTCATCACTCCATGCCTTCCAGTTATTACATATCTGGCAACGCGCATGGCCCCGATATAGTTCAAGCAATTACTACAGAATTGACGGCAACCCCTCAGTCAATCTGATATTAGTAGGGACAGGAAATTGTCGCTAATTCAGTGACCTGCAGGCTAGAATCCATTGTGCTATACATACTCAAGCCTTGTCTATTCGTTCATTGTCTGTTGTTCCACTGAGTAGCAGCTAATTGACTGATGGTCGGGGCTTGAGTATGTGTAGGATAGTTGATTCTTACATGCAGGTCATTGAATTGGCTACATTTTCTTGTCCCTAGATATAAGTCGTATAGATGACGTGATATAGTGGCTTCAGAAAATCCATCCTGTTGAAAAGTGTTTGCATTATGTGTGCTATGTAAACGATATTCGCAAGGAGAGTGTATTACATATTAAACAATTATATTGAAACGTTCTTTAATAAAGCTGATACTGGCTGCCGTTTTTTCTTCCCGTCTGGTTCTTTTGTCATTATCTATTCAGCAAATATCGCTCGCAACAGCGCGACTGTAGGTCACAATGTTTACTGTTAACATTGAACTCTAACATTGCAACTTTCACAAGTTGTGTACATGATCAATATCTTAAGAGTGGGTGATAGTCACCATCTTTAATTTTTGTATTTTGTGTCGTAACTTTTCTTCTGTGTAAATTTTGGAACTTTAACCTAACTACAGAATAGAATACATACTGATAGAATTTTGGACACCGTAAATCTCTACTTTCCGTTACTTTTGTTACAGTTCGAATTGAAGTTAAGAAAGTAATAAGAAGATTAATCATGTGATGTGGTTTAACATGGGGACTGATGCTGTCGAGGAACTTTAGGTGTGTACTGGACTGCATAATACCCTTTTGAACAACTTCATTTAAATGCAACTCATTTCATCTATCTTAAAGTTCTTAAGTGTTAGAATTGCCCGTTTGCACAGCCTTACATGGAATTCGAGCCCAGAACTTCCTTAAATCGTAAATCGGAGTTGCAGCAGCTGCGCCACGTAACGTTGTAAGTATTCAAGAAAACAAATAAAATATTTTTCCGTAGGCATAATACATCTAGACAGAATTTCAGAATGTAACAACACTATCATTTATTACTCGCTGGACGTACTTGCTTTTCGGATAGTCTGCCGTGAAAGATTATAAACTAAGTTTTCACCCAGGTAATTACGTTATTTTATACGGTAAAAAATTATTTGTAATTTTTTTTAGGTATTTACATGAGCAAAAATCTGAAGCAAGCAACACTCCGATACCTTAACTATTTAGAGGGATAACATCGACTAATGGAAAATAATTTTTACGAAATTTCACCCCTTTAAGTGACGAATTTTCAAAAATCTTAATTTAATATCTCAGAGTTTCTTTAAGTATATGATTGGAGAAAAAATCACGGTTATAACACGTTGAAACAAGTTGAAACATGCGATTAACTGAAATAAATTATCACCCCTTGACAACCCTGAGAGCACAAATTAAAAAAAATCCTCAGATAATTTCAGGAATATTTACATGATTGTCATCATGAAACAAAAGCAGCGATGGGTTCGATAAATATCATGGATTTATCGTAAACACATTCCTCGTGTTATCGTCTGCTAGGAGACTGAATTTCGAAAAACCCTTGAATGTAATTTAAGACTATTTTATGGGCGTCACATTAACTTGAAAACCATGACGACAGCACTCTGCTGTAAACATTCTTGATTGAGCAAAGAAATCTGAAATATTGTGTGTTATTATACGTAAGTAATTAATATTTTCCACTCGTATTGCACTTGGCTTTTTACTAAATATTGGTAAAAATATAGCTCAGAGTATTACATTGCTGAATCAGCAAGATTTAACTTGGTGACTTTTACATGTCCAGACGATCACAAATATTCTCGAGCAAAAGTGAATATAGAAATTAGGCCTATGAATTTAGATATCAGGCCAACAGATTATTTCAAGAAAGAGTCTTTAATTGGTTGGCATGTGTGTGACATTTTTAATACAGAAATTTTTCCGCAAATACTTGCAAAAATGTAAGTCTGTTTGGAATAAAATGTACAGGTATTTTAAAAAGTTATACGGCGATCTAGTAAGTTGTTGAATAACATTTGGTATCCTGTGGTTTTTCTTTATCAGTCTGCGCTTTTTCTGCTACAGACTATGGCCACTTCCTATTTACATATAACTTTCTGAAGCTCTGGTTTCTTCTGTAATTGCCTGGCTTCCTATCTGCAATAATTTTTAAGAACGAAATTTAAGTAATGCAATATCTGAAATGCATTATTATGGAATCAAAGTTTCTAGGGCGAGCTATTGTTTACGTAAACTACTGATAGAATTCTGCGACTTTTTTTCGGATAGACAGTTATTGTTTAGCAGATTTGTGCTATGTTTTATACCAACTGAGTTATATCTCATTCTTATACTCCTGTTTGGGAGGAATTTGACATATTTTGGTTCACGTAGTTTTTAATTTAGAAATTAGTGTTATATTAGCTTGTAACTGTACTTGCAACAATTTCTTTACGTTTGACATTTGTGTTTCCATGGAGCTCTTTAACGCTGTGGTCGCGTTTAACACCCGTGTGCTGTTATGTCCGGTGTAGATTAATTCCATTACAAGGGGGGCGGTTACTGCATGTGTAGTATGGCGAGGGGGAGGGGGGAATGTGTAGCAAACAGCAGACCACACGCGTTCAGCCCTCCCTAGGCTCGACCATTCCACACGTAGCCATCGCAAACGAATTGCAGGCAGCAACCACCTGTATAAAGATTTGTTCGTGCTGGAAGTCCGTTACCGCAACTCCGCTAATCCCTCGTAACACCGCGTCAGATTGTTCTTGTTTACTACCGCTTCACTTTTAAGTATGAGAGAATGCGTATTATATAATACTGAGTATTAAATATAAAATATTTTATTTACCAAAACGGCGATATATTTGTACAATTACTAATGCAGTTATCATATAAAGGCGATTTTCGTTTGTATAGTCACAGTAGCAAAAATTCTCCTAATACGTTACAATTGCAACTAAAATAAGACATTTTTTGTTATAGGACGTTTAGTATTAGCAAATGCAAGTACATCATCCCTAGTAGCATTTCATATTACCACAGCGTGAGAAGGACGTTAGCTATGTGCTTCAGCTATCTCTGAGTTAACAATGTTGGCTTTGGTTCGCAATTATTTCAAAGTGGACACAACGATTCAACAGTTATAACGTTATACGTCTCAACGCGAGAATGTTTACAAGACATTATACTGCACTACTAGTTGAAGGAACAACGTCAGTAATAAATATTGTTGTATTGATGTAGCAGTACAATCTTCGTGTCACTACGCGTATTGCTAAATATAATAGTTTTTTTTAATTATTCCAATCAACATTGTAATGACCAACGCTGAGATCGTTCTTGTTGAACTATTTTTCAATTGTGAAACACCTGAATACATAATGCAGAACTTTACTTACCATAAGCCCTTCCTAAAGTAGGTATAAAAACATTTTAATAGACTCAATGATTTCAGTCACTTCATTCCATCAACAGTAAAGCCAAATATCAACTTCCACTGATTTAATAAATCTATGATCTTACGGCACAAAGCTTGCAATATAACTTAATATCTGTCTAATAATTTTAATCAATTCAGGAGAAGGAATATTTTTTCTTGAATGATTACATTACGCTCAGAGTATGTAGTCACTTTCGCTGTGTCTGATTTTTTAAGACCCTCTCTGTCATCTGTAATATTAAATTATTCTAATTTTTATACTACTTTCCGAAGAAATAATTAAGGCACGTCTTTACTATCTTATATACGTGTGTTCGCATATGTGTACATGTCTGTCCCTCGTAAATATTTGTGAACCTGTTAACAAAATCAAATCAAACTCGATACCCATACATTACTTTGGAAATTCATGTGACAATAAAGTGTTCATGTGTACTGCTTATTTTAATAAAAACAGTAGAATGAAACTTGTTCGCTCTATGTCACATCTCAGGACGAGAATAATCGATTCTGATAAAATTATATTTTTTATATTTTACCACCTGAAGCTCGGAACACACTATCATTAATTCTCTACTCAATTCCGTACTTAATTCTGTTCATCATATTTCGAATAAGATCTAACTATAAAATTATGTAGCAAAACTTATGTGTTGTGTACACACTGTCATTGTTTGCTTATAAGTTACGGTACAAAACGGGTAATTATATATTTGTGATGTTGGTGAATATATGCATAAAGTTGAACTGTAGGTTTGCCGAAAACTACGTCACATAAGACACGCGTGTAACTGACAAATAAGTAAAACTATCTTGCAAAATTAAGTTTTCGGAAAATTCGAAGGTCATGTGTTCAGTAAGAAAGAAGAACTTATTTTGTATTGAAAGCATATCGGCAACCGTACTTACGTACTTTGCATGGCTTAAACTGTGCATTGCGCATATGTGTAAGCATACACTACAATGGAAAAGAGAACAGGTTCAATTTGTAAAGATTAAGTAGGAATTGCTGCTGAACCAAGCTTAGTTGCAGTTCACACTGCCACCGTGCCGCTTGTACTGAATTAGGTACGGACTTCTGTACTTAATTATTAATACTGAGTACCGGGCTTAAGTATTTAATGTGGGAGATCATATTGTAGAACGTCAGGCATTTTATAAGATAGCCTGACGCAAAAAAAAATATCATGTTACTAGAACTACTATACCGATTGTAAACCAGTTATATATATTTTATTTAAAGAGAATCATAACTGTTTTGTTTTAGCAGATTATTTTGTTAAATTGTCCACCATTTATAAGACAGCACTACATAAATTCATACGGATTTGCAATAATATTTCGACAAATACTAGACCAATTGCTTCTTTTAAATACTTCAGCAACTAAACTTTTATTTCTGTGCGGCTTAGTGTCGTACGTCAGCAATTTTGGAATTTATAGTACTATGTCATGAATATGTATATATTTTACGCAATAGTTAGAAAACTACTAAAAATACTACAACCAAGTTATGTGTTTGTTGGTACAACATTCCAAGATTTGACTACATTCGTATTTATTGTTGTAAATATACCATTTCTAAGACATCATGTCACGCGTAAATTAAGATTTCGTCATATTTAAAGAACTCCTAAACCAACAGCAACTAAACTTTATATATAGATATGTACTAGTCCAAACCTTTACTTCTGTACAGTTTAAAGTAACACCATTGCCGATTAGAAGATAATAGCACTGCTTTAGATTGTAAAATATTTTTGGTATTGTTTACAAGTGAACCGATTCTAAAATAATTTTATATTTAAAACATTACCCAAGATTGGATTTAAGTAAGGTTTTTTGTGGTGGACCTGCGATTTTGAAAACCAGCACGACTAAACAAATAAATATTTTATTTGACATACTCAAACAATTTTACGAAATCTTATATTTTGACTGTATTTAAACCATGTTCGGATCTTAGTAGAGTTAAACGCTTGAAAGATTATATGACATGAATGAATAAATATTTTATGTCATATGCAATGACACCTAACCAGACAGTATTTTTACACATTTTCAGTTAAAATGTGTAACAATGTGTATATTTTTCTGTCAGTCATCCATTTTTAGAGAAAAATCAGATAAATGAATAAAAAGACGTGGTATAATGTAATATTAAAGAATACAATTTGTTGACAGTTCCGTTCATTATCTATCTACACTGTGACATAAAAAACAGAGAGTAAAAAAACTATGTTAAAAGTTTTTCCCAGGCTTTGAATATTAAATTATATAATAATTTTAGTGGATAGGTAGACCATTCTTATAGTTTTTTTAAATTTACATTTTATAGAAAATTAAACTTAACTGGGAGGAATGTAATGCATACGTAACTAATACACGAATTAGATTGCAGAATATTAATTTTTGAACTAAAACAAATACATATAATATTTCGTTCAATTTGATAATGTTTAAACGCATTACCTTTGCAATTTTCGCCAAAATGACTGAAGGCAATTTATGCAAATGGTTTACTTGTGATATTCGTTTTTGATTGCCGGTTTGTCAATATTTTTTAATAAGTCTCCAAAGTCAATGGACCATTATGTTCGGTAAACATTGTTTATCAAAAGTAATTACGTGTTATGTTTGTATTTCATTCAAAATTTGCGAACACTTTCTATAAAATACTTGTAAACACGTTTGTCAACTACAACCTGACGTTATTTCTAAATTATTTCCTACAGCGTCAAGTAAAGTTAGGATAATACATATTTCTTGACTGAAATAAATACACAGTCACTTGTAATGTGCGGAATAAATATGCTATACACGGTTACATGAGAACTTCCAAAAACTTATCTAAGTACATAGTTTTCTTCTACCACGTATTTGTATAATTACATCAGTTATGGGAACTTGCGTATTGCACGGTAATACATTTAAGTAGCCAAGTAGTAATTAAATAAACAACACTGTCTGGCAACGAAACTTCATAAATGACCACCAGTTAGAAACATAGAAAAACAGAAGACAGAACATAACAAGCAACACAAAGTCATAGGAAGCTGTTCCAAATAAACAATAGCATAGTGAAAGCAAAGCGTGAATAAAGTTTGGCTGGGCTGCCATATGCAAGAAGAGAGTGACAGATATTGGTCAGCGCCCAACATCGAGGTCTTAAGCGCAGGTGAGGGGTGACATGAAGTGAGAATGGAGCGGCGCCGGAATTAAGGGCGGGAAAAAAATCGGGAGACCCCCGAAAAACCCGCCGACCAACGAAATCGTCCGGCACGATTATCACATGCGAAAATTCCGGGAACTGACCCCACCGGGAATCAAATCCGTATCGCCTTAGTGGGAGGCGAATTTTCTGACCGTTCGGCCACTGCGGCCTCACCATATGCTAGGAAAAGAAAACTTAATAGGTTCACTCGCCGTTATAAACATTTGAGACCAGTATGTTGCATGAGACATCTAATAAAATTGTAGTTGCTTAAAGATTATTTGCAAGTTTTCGTTTCATTTTCAAATAAATTCACATATAAATATATACTTAAATTAATCATCCCCAACGGCACTCAAATTACAAACCCTAAAACTGGCTCGTCAAATTAAATTCAAACAATTAACTAATTAAAACATATATATTCACTTATAATGAAATAATATTTATATGTAGATAACTGCACAATCTAAGGGCTGGGAAATTGTGTGTGTGTGTGTATATGTACACACACACATATATATATAATAGAATTTGAATAAAGACGTAATAAAGTCAGTGTGTGTATTTATATAAACATATATAAGAATGAAATTATACCTTTAAAGGCCTTTAAAAGAGTTATGTTTTTAATTACGTAAATATCTGTTAAACCTGTCGTGATATGGAGATGATTTTTTTAAAAGGAATTAAGTTTACGTAAATACCTATAATACTATTTAATGGTTTTTAAAAATTAGACAATTTAGGATGTGGAAAGATGTAAAATGTTACAGATATCCCGAAAAGCAGGTATGACCACGAAAAAATTATATAAAAGTAATGAACTTTTGCCGTCGTATTAATTCACATACTGTACCTCTTTGGACACGGGCCTGTATGCACATAAACATTAAATTTTTAAAAAATTGTAATAACCTACCTTGACGTAGTGGTTTGGATTACAGGAAAGAGACATTGGTTCGAATCCTGTGTAAGGCAAGACGACAGGGAACTGATGTAATGTTATGTACGCACATATTAGTGGCAGCTGGGAACATTTAATGGTGGCTTCCCCTTGCGGCGTAGGCACCCGCCAAGAAGTGAAGAGAGTTGAAATGTATTTTTCAGATATCCTCGATATATCTCATAAACCTGATAAGTGCTAAGGTGTCGTAATGCTTTGAGGGTGAACACAGTCGTGAAATGCGTTTTCGCCAAGTCCTCAATATCTCATTAACACGATAAGCTACCGTTTAACTTTTCCTTCAAAAATTACACGCAGGCAAAAAAGCCGCGGCCGGGATTTATGTATACATACACACACACATATTATATATATATATATATATATATATATATATATATATATATATATATATATATATATATATATATATACACACACACACAGGATATCAAGAACGAAACGCATAATTATCACACCACGCGAATCCTGGACTGAAAAAGAGAGTAAAAATTGTAGTGGCACAATCTAGTAGGTCTACGGTGACATTTTATATAATAATGCACAATGTGGCAACATGGCAGTGTAGTTAGTCCCTTCTTGCGCTCTACATATTTCTTACTTATCTTACTACTACCGTTCTGAACTGCATGACTGAAAAGAATCGTTAAATGTGTGTATTATTACGCAAATACAGTGAGGGGTACAAAGTTGAATCATATTTACATCGATGCTGACTGCACCTAGTGCTGAGTTTTGATACTATTAATAGACTTGTAAACGTCATTATGGCACTCGCCATCAAAGTTAAATTTTGTAGGTGGAATTTGTGCACTTTACTTTATTGGCGGAAGTCGTTTTATTCTTAACAATGCTAGATTACATTAAGTAGTTATTTATTTCGTTTGGCTGTTTGTGTCCGGTAAGTTTCTGTCTACTCTCTCTTTAATATGGAAATATTTAAAATCGTTCCATAGTTTTTGGTATCACGGCGTTGTACATAAGCTAGATCATTTAAAAATTCTACTTTCGCTTTGCGAATCAAAATTGTCACTTTGTTGCTAATTTCCTTATAAAGTACAACATCGATTGGCAGTTTTGAAGCACTATACTTTTTCTGTGCTTTGTCTCATTCTTTCATTTTAATTCGTATGGATGCTGTCATCCAGGGAGAATGTATTTTTCTCGGCTTGCAGTATTTTAAAAAAGAATTCTTATCAAATAACTTAATCACATGTGCTAAAATAAAGAAAATTTTTCATTCAATGATTTTGCGGCAGAAACATTGACTTATGACTTATTTGACAGGTCCTGATTAAATACTGTGCTACCAAATGTTTTGCAGCTACGATATTGTTATGCTTGTCATTTTGCGGCTTGGTTAGAAAGTTATAGAGACAAGTAAATTAAATTGTGATCAGTAAACCCAAGAATGTTTTGCCCACAGTGAGAAATGCTATTTTCATTTTAATAAGAATTAAATCTAACCGTGTTTCACTTATCAAAGTGATTCGCATAGGATATGAAGCAAGTCATAGCAGAAATTATGTTGCTTAGATATTTTACATCTGGAGTATGTTGAAATAGGCCTCTTTGCCATTCATATTGATTGAATATAATGTTCAATGTAAGCAGAGCAAATTGTGTTAGAACAGTCGTAGAGAACCTGTTGAAATTTTATTATATTCAGAATCGTTTATTCAATCTTACCAAATCGCAACAATACGTTGTGTCATTTATATTCAATTTATATTTGCATACTGGCGAGAGGTGCAGCGGTTGAGAGGAGTTTTGAGTAGTGTCACGGCCAGATAACTGTTTACGCAGTGGGGGGAGGACGCTGTAAAGACAGGACGACAGCTAGTACGAGGTCTACCCAGAGCTGTTCTAACTTAGATTTATTTGTAAAACCAGCCATGTTTGATATGTCCAGCAGCTCAACAGTTAACGTGTTGTTTACGTAAATGCATACACCTCCACCAGACATTTCCTTTGTCTGTCAAGACATAATGAGTTTGTAACCTGGTACAGTAACTAGTGAAAATGGCAAAGAAGGACGTAACCATTATAAATATATGGATTTCCTTCTTGTTTATGATATCTCGGATGTTATCTAGGTTCCTAATTAGTGAACGAATGCTTAGATGGAAAATTTTAAAATCGCGAGCTCTTAAACTGGATGGAAACAGCAGGTCAGTTTCTTCATCGGCGGTATGAGTCCGCTAATTAAAAACATGATAAGCTCCTAAAAGCGGTAGCAATGGCTTTTTCACTTTGCTGAAGCTGAGAAAGTATAAACTGTAATCGCTAAACGTAGTTATACAAACCTGCATTAGACTTTATCACATGCATTGGACTTTATCACAAATTTTCCACAAATAAATAAGCAAGGCCATCGTTTCTAGTCGCATTGAAAAACACTTTGTACGAAAACACTGCATGCTTGTTTAGTATTCCGTGCATGAGGCGATGCGGTGTTTGACAGACGTGCTAGAGCCGGCTTATCGCTTTGCCCTATTTCGTCCCTTAAATGAAAAAACTAAGGTCAAAAATGGTTCTTAACGACATGTGCAGTACCAGCTGTCACAAAGTGAGCATATAAGCACAGTAACACGCAGCAATAATGTAAACACAAGCGCTATACTTGGTTGTAATCACTGTCAAGGACTGACCACGCACTCACTGCTAGAAAAAAACTCTCGTGAAATTACGGAAAAGTACGGGCAGTAAACTATCTAGATGTCTTCGTAAAAACACATATATTCAGTTTTGCTTTACAACAAAATCGTCAGTACAATTACGGACAATCAGTTTTTCTCACAAAAATTAATTTTCCTTAAATTTACTGGCACTGTTTTCCAGAAATTCCAAACATTATTACTTGCTATGTTTTACTTAAAATCTAGACGTAATATTTGTAACCTTAATTATTTATCGACATCGCTGTGATTTGAACCCGTGACCTCACTAGACACTCTGACCACTGTATTACAGTGACCAGGTAGCAAATGAGCGACATGATCTTTGAAAGAGATGTGCAATGGGAGTGAATGACTGGATTTAGTTTCTTGCGCATATTACATTGCATTACAGACGACTGTAAAAAAAACTAAAAAGAATATAAGAACATAAATAGAGTATGCAGTAGTTAACAGGATACGTACACAACATGTATTTTCATAAATGGAATGCGGTCTGGTTTTATTTGACCGGATTGCATTTACGGAATGTAATGTTATGTTTATGTATCAAGTTGACTAAAGCATACTCTGCTTATTTATGTTATTATATTTTTTTTAGTTTTTCTTGACAGTCATCTATATCGCAATGCAGTAAGTCCAAGTATATTTTATGTGATAAACTTTGTTTTTGACATGCTAATATTACAGAACTTCGTCAGTACCATTATGAGAACAGATCTTACTGTATACGAACGCATAACTTTAAAGGTAGGCCTACATATCCACTGGCACGAAACACACAAAAGAGGTGCGCTTTTTTTTTTCAGCGGTAATATGTTCCATCTAGTGACATGTGTGGCCGCCCACTGCAGGATAGGTAAAGCGAGAAGAATGGAATATGTGTGTGGCCTCCTCGGAACACTTCGGCCACTTACTGGGCTGTTCAGCCCTTTGCTCATGCGTGATACGAGTCGTTGGTTGTATTCCTCGTCGCTCCACATCTCTTCTCTTCACGGCAAAGTATGGACAATCAGGAAACAATGCTTTGCTTTTCTTCTATTGCTTGTCTTGTCTTCGTTTAGCATCAGTGTGCATGCACATACATTCCAGTAGTCACAGCGATCATTTATACCAACATTTCAATAAGAAACACAGTAAAATATGCTTCACAATTGTATAAACATATCTGCTCGCATGAATGGAAAGTTTCTGTCAAGCATCCGTAAACAATAAATTGCGGGTAAACTTCCGTAAAGAAAAATAAATTGCGGAAGCCACTTTCGTATTGTTACAGTAATTTTCTTTAAATATTTCCAAGAATTTACGGAAAATTTTAACAGTGGTCGGCGGTGCAAGATGACAACGAACGAGGGGATATTAAAGGTACCTACAACAATTTTATCGTCATTTTTTAAAATATTTTTATTTTTAACACAAACTATTTTTCTTGTTTTAGACATAAATTAGGACTAAAATTTGTTCTAATGAATTTTTTTTTGCATAATTGCTGGCTGGCAGGTGTTAAAATTATCATGTTAAGGTTTTCAGTACCACACAAAAACCAACTGACACACACAATTGAAAAAAAAAAGTCAATAACGATGCTGTACGCTACAATGTCTCGTATATAAAACCACAAAATAAAAAAATTGTATTAACAAAAAAAATTATTGAATTTTTAACTTTTTATTTCAATTTTAGCATTTGTATTTAAATACAAAAATATTTTATTTTTGTTTTTATATATCAGAACTTGTAGCCTGCAACATCGACATTCTCTGTGACTTTGTTTTCCAGTTTGATATGTCAGTTGGTATCAGTATCGTACTGAAAACCGTATCATTTACGAGTCATCACGCATAAAAGTATGAGAGGTAAAAATATTTCATTAGAGCCAAATTTGGTCAAATATTATTCCAAAAATAATAAAAGGTCATAAAAAATAATATGACAATGAAAATTGCCGTGCCTTTCAGCTACGTCACGTCAAATGAAAAGTGGAGAATATTGGATCAGCAGCCTACTAACGCGACGTTACAGAGGACTATTAGTGTGCAATAAAACAATGCCATCATTCTTTGATATGTACATGCAGGAAAACGTGGGAAAATAGTAAAATGTAGTAGAAGAATGTGGGGTGTGAGAGACTTAATATCCACCCAGGTTTACTTAAGGGCGTTCCAGAGGAAAAAAAAAACATACTTTTGTATTCGTGTGAAACAGTATAAGTTTTGTAGACGTTACTAGAAGAGTACATTGTTTTCCTAAAAAAAGTTTCCCCGTACTGGTATTTCAAAGTCAAATTTACTCCATACATCCCCGAAAACCAACTAACATATTTCAACTAAATATTTCACAGTCAACGTACATGTCATGGGCTAGGACTTTCAGTACATAAAAATCCATTCAAAAAAGTATTGTATAGTTTTCAAAAAAATTTCTGAAGTTTGGAATTATTTTGCTACTGTTTGAAATTATTTTATAAATTCAACAAGTATTTTACTATGGGTATTTATATGCTTAAAGCTCTAACACGTAACATGTGCTTTCACTGTGAATACTTTCGTTTCATTATGCTGATTGATTTTCGAGGGGGGAAGGTGTATGAAGTAAAAATATGCAAATGTTGACATTGTAATGCCACTATGTGGAAACTGGCGGAGTTAATTTTTTAGTTTGAAGTGATGTACTCCCAATTAACATCTACAAAACTTACAGTATTTTATAAAAAAATATAAACTTAAGATATTTTCCTTTTTGAATTCCAAACTGGTATCGCACCTCCCCCCTTTTACTTTTTGGCATAGCCCTGCCAGCGAAGTAGCATTGTGAGGTTCTGATAAAACTAGCCTATTTCTATGATAACAGCCGTGATGTGGCGTCGTCTTGGCAGGTGGCTGCGTAGACTCCAGAGATGTGCTGGAGAGCCTGCAGAAGTATAAGGAAGGGGAGGGGGAGACCAGGTCCCCTGCGAGCAGGCTACCCGACCAACGCCGTTATCTTCTTAATTACGAGCAGCCGACTTCATCGCCGCCTCTTGTTTGTATTGCATTAGAGACAGCCTGAAGTCGTTCCAGCGAGGCCTGGAGGGTTGTGCGAGCTGCGGCCCCATATTTCACCAGTCTGCCCTCCTTATCTGCACCCAGCCTTGCCACTACTGCTGAAGGTCGCTGCTTCGAGCCTGTGGAACACTCTGCTTCAACACATACGCTAATTGCCATGATTAGAAGCTTTATGGCTACTCATTTTCGGTGACAGCTGAAGTGTTGTTAGATTAGATATTTGGTATAGGAATACCAAACTTACTTCAATAGTTGTCCACATAGGAAAATGGTTACTTGTAACCTAATTTAAATAAAATTGATAGAGTAAGATACTACATAAGTTCTTTATAAATGTGAATAAACGTGCTGAGGTTCAGGCACACGCACTGCTTCAAAGCAAAGTTTTATAAAATTCATCAACTTCTGAGACTTTACTCGTATAAAATGGCTGCTAAATGTGAATTTACTATGCCGAATGTTGCGAGTAAATAAAACTTAAGGCCTCGCTCTTAATTTTTGCCGTTGTTTCGAAAAAAATTTTACAACGCAAATTAATACATATATCAAATATTTATTCTTACAGTTTTAACACTAATAGATCGGTAGCTAGAACACTCGCCTTCCACCAAACCGATACCAGTTTGATTCCCGGCGGGGTTGGTCCCCGGATTTTCGCATGTGGGAATCATGCCGGAGCGTGTCGCTGGTCAGCGGTCTTTCTCGGGGATATCCCGTTTACACCGCATATTCATTCCGGCGATACCCCATACTCACATGTCACCCCACACCAACGCTGAAGACCTAGATGTTAAGTGCTGACCAAAATATCTTCACTTCACCTTATATCCAACGTTTATAACTGAAAAGACGGGAGGGAAACCACAAAAAAAATATCTTTATGTAAGCATTACATTTTAATACGCGTATTTTCAGACGCAACTGCTGGTCTTCTGTAATTTGTCAGAGATAACAATTAACTTCATGATTATAATAGCGTGATTATTCTATAGCCAAGCTTGTACATTGTACAAGGATTTATAATGTTATCATTGCCAGGACTCACCACACACTGCATCCAACCCCTTCGTGTCACCTTCTTCAAACCCTTCAATTTATACTATACAAACGAGATGGAGAAGCGGCTTCGGGCAAATCCAGGTCGGTGCCTAACTCAGTCAAAGTTGACAATGATGTTCGGTCTTTCGCATGGAAGAGCTGCTACAGTGGCTACAGCAGTGAATGCTTACAGAGCTATAGGTGTATGGCCGGTCAACCAACATGTTTTTTCAAAAATATCACTTCAATTGTTTGCATCACCTGCTGTAAACACTCTGCCATTAACTCAGATTGTAACATGTATCGAAACAGCTGAAAGTACAAACCCACAACCCAGCACAAGACAAGAGATACCTACCCAACGAGATGCTGGACAAATAATTTTTACTCCAACTATCCTAAGACCTACATCGTCTTATACCTTTGTGTCAAACAAATATCTACACTTCCAAAAGCAGCTGCTGTTCCCTCGCAAAAAGCTGAAGAACTTACTTCGTTTCTCTACGTATCTGCATTAGAAGCATACCGAAGGTCTTACAAAAAGTGCAGCCAAAAAATTCGTGAAAAAACAGCCTTTAAATAACGAAAGGGACTTGGCACAGTTGCAGAATCATGGTTTTGTGATATTTGTGAATCTGCAAGTAAGGAAGACATGAGACAGTGTATGTCACACAAAAAGTGGTTTCATGTAGTGTGTTTGCATAAAAAAGGTAAAGATAATATTATTTTGTAATACTTGTCAATAATGTCATTAAGGAAATTTTTTTAAGTGTGCATTTTTGCATTTAGAGTTATTAATGCAAAACTTAAAATGAAGCTACTGACAATAGACTATGTCTTGCGATTCTAAAATGTAAAAACCTAGGCTTATTTAAAATACGTTCTAATTTATTTTATTTATTGTACCAAATATTCGGAAGATAGTACAAGCAAATTGTTTAAATTTTGTAGTTAACCAAGTATTGTACTCATTTCTTGTAAACACAGTAGTGTGTGTCACGCAAAAAAATTGTTTCATTCAGTGTGTGCTTGCGTAAAGAAGGGAAAGAAAATGTTCCTTTGCAACACTTATCAGTAATATAATTTTGGAAATGTTTTTAAGTGTGTATTTTTTCATTCAGTGTTATTAATACAAATTTTAAAATGAATCCTGCCACTGACAATAGGCTATGTCTTGCGTTTCTAAAATGCTAAATCCCAGGCATATTTAAAATATTTTCTAAATTTTAGTCTACATTATACCAAATGTCCAGAAAATAATACATGCTTATTGTTTAAATTGTGTAGTTATCCAAGTATTGGACACATTTCTTGTAAACACGATAGATATTTAGAGTGGTCCATTGATGGAACCTGCTTGTTCCATACATGGAAACCTATATCCATTAATAGACCATTTGCTCTTATTTTTAACAATTTTTTTTGTAAATACTAACTGGTTTAATAATTGTAATGCTATCAGCCAGTGGTATTCACCGCTATTTATGTGTATTACATTATTCAACCTTTGTGGTTTATTGTTTGTTATGATGTAACATAAACATTAGCAGGTCCGTTGACGGCACCTTTCCAGTATATTTATTTATACACTATATGTATATATGTGTGTGTAGTGCAAGTCTTAATTATACCGACACCTTTAGGGATGTGATACCTGAAGATATAATATGATGAAAACATGCAGGTACTTATGTCCTAAAGTTATTATTAGGAAGGTACGCACTCTTGAATTAAGAAGTTTGGAAATACTTTTGTGTATGATAATAAGAATGTACGAGGTGTTAAGGACCAAAAATCATATAAAGTTTATCTAAGCAAAGCTGATAAAAATGTTCGATTGTCTTTTGTAAAATCGTCCCTCTAACGTTAGTAAAATCGGTAGAGGTATTATTGTGATTCTTTGAAAATGATAACTGTGCATTGTACTAAAAAATGTTAATGGATTGAAAAGGATAATATTGACAGAATCTAATGATAGCGCCTGTGTTTGTGACACTCTTAGGGCATTAGTTCTTGTTGAAATTTATTTCTTGTTTTTTTTTTTTTTATCATTCAATAAGAATACCTGTCACTATGCAACCTGTATAACGTATGCTAGGCGGTTTGTCTACTACACTGTAGCAGTGCTCTGCACATTCGTTCAGTCGGCGTTTAGACAGTGTAAGCTGTATCAATTATCAACATGAGAATAATATAAATAATAATAAAGACATATTGTTAACCAAAATACGAACATGACATTGTAAATCACAACAGTTTATGAGATGTACTGGCATTAAAATTGTCATTGGTGTGATATTAACGCTCACAGGTAGTGTTACACAGTAGCTTAAAGGTGTTCAAGTGCGATTAAAATCATTATTTTCTATTTTAATGAAACAGTACTAGTTTCACAGACGGTACTTGTGGGCACAGTTTCCTTTTACGAGAAAGTTTTAGCTCGCATAGTTTTCTCATAACTGTGCATCAAAGTACAATTTTGTATGTTGCGCTCCGTTCAAATAGTGAAAATCAATTTACTTACTTAAATGAAATAACATACCATGGGCTAACGGAATAAAACGTATCGGAGATCCAAAACGTATTATTTAAAATTTAAAAAAGCAACAAAAGTACGGGAATGAAGTTAAAAATTCAGCCAATTTTTAAGCACCAAAGTAGGATAGCGAAATAATACCCATTTCAGTCCAATCGTGTGCTGTGGTTGCAAAGTTTAAGACCAGATATTTTTTTTAATGAATGCATACACTGAGATAGTTATTTGTACATTGACACAATATTATATTGTACATTTTATATTTATTTATTTTCATCAACATATTATAAAATCCCAACTATCATTTGTATTTATATTTTAATTGACACGAGGCCTCAGTTGGCGCAGTGGCTAAAGCATTCACCTCCCACCTAAGCAATCCATGTTTGATTCCCGG
Organism: Medauroidea extradentata; assembly: GCA_003012365.1. NCBI lineage: Eukaryota > Metazoa > Arthropoda > Insecta > Phasmatodea > Phasmatidae > Medauroidea > Medauroidea extradentata. The sequence continues at coordinate 22,878 of PNEQ01047219.1, forward strand.
CGAGGTCAGTCCTTGGATTATCGCATGTAGGTATCTTGCCGGGCGATGGCGCTGGTCGGCGGGTTTTCTAGAGGTATGTCGTTTTCCCCTCCTCTTCATTCCAGCCCAGTTCCTTACTCACATCATGTCACCCCTCACCAGCGCTAAAGACTTGATGATAGGGCTGTTCAAGTGTGATAAAATCATAATTTTATATTTTTATGAAATGGTGTTTGTTTAGCAGACGATACTTGTGAGTACAGTTTCCTCTTGCAAAACAATTTTAACTCGCATAGTTTTCTCATAACGGTACGTCAAAGTCTAAATTTGTATGTTCTGCTTTCATGCAAATAGTGAAAACCAATTGACTTGCGTAACTGATATACTCGTAATTCACAGTGAAATAACGTGCCACGGGCTACGTAATAAAACATTTTTTTAAAAATATCGTGAGCTATTTTTGTATTTTAAAAAATTGCTGAGTTTTCAACTTTTTTCCAGTACCTTTGCGATTTTTATAAAATTCAAAATATTACGTTATGGTCTTTTAAATACATTTTTGCATTGCTCATGGAATGTAATATCACAGTGAATAATGTTATTCAAGTAGATTAGTTGGTTTTTTTCTACTTGCTTGGCAGCTGAACAAGAAAATTTTAATTTTGTCGCACAGTTATGAGAAAACTATGAGATAAAATTGTTTTGTAAGCGGACACTGTACTTACAAGTATCGTCTACAAAATTAATACTATTTCATAAAAATATAAAATAATGATTTTATCGCACTTGAACCGCCTTAAGTCACCCGCCTAGTGGTCGTGTGTTTGTTGAGTGAGGCACGACGCCAAGGGCGATGTTGACCGGCTCATCTGGTGCGGTATCGTCTCTACCGCAAGACACTGTAACAACTTGCAGTGGTATCGTAGATCACTCGTCTGACTGACACTTTCAGTGGCGACCCCATATTTTTACTGGCGGAAATATATGAGCCAAGTTCAATAAACTTTCTATAGTTGTTTATACACAAATCCAGTTTGTAGATTTTTAAATATAATATATTGAAAATTCCGTCTAGCCATTTTTAGAGGCTCCGAAGTGACACCCTAATTTAACGCGATGTTTAGAAACCATAATTTCAAAATCGTTTGGAGGATTTGATATTTTCATAAATGCATACATTATAAAAGCGTTGAGAAATTTGTTACAAGAAATAATTCTTCTAGCACGCTGCAACGCTGTTCACAAGACGGGCCTCTTAAGCGCTGACCAAAACCTTTCTTCATTTCACTTCACATTTTAAATTCACAGTGCATTTAGTTGACTATGAACTACGCCAAGCAAGCGAGGTGGCGCAGATGTAGCACTTGGACTCGCATTCCGACTGACCGGGTTCAACTTCCGTGTCCGGCCATCCTCATTACCTGTTATCTATAGTTTCGCAAAATCGCTCCGGGCTAATGCTGAGATGATTCCTCCACATACGCCGTGTCTGACTCTTGTATAGTCTTTGTCATTTTCTAAGCTTTGCGCCGACGACATGAATAGTCCAGTACATATAACAAGGAATAATTTGCCAGGTAACTGCCCTCCGTTATCGACGTACTCATCTAATTTGTCTCTTTTACCAGGTGTTCACGAAAGTACGTTACAACTTTGCTAGATTATCCCTTGTAAAAATAATTAGCTGCAGTTATGTATTGAATGCTTTTGGGCAGTGCAACTATTAAAAAGGATATTCCCGATTTGAAATTGACATTGCAAACCATATTTGTAGAAATTACCAAACGGAAGGAGAAATAAAAAAGTTATTTCCGGGTGAAGTGGTGTTGGTCTATATGGCATATAATTTTTACCAGTGCATTTCCATTACAGTTATTGGCTTTTTAATGTTACAATTTATATCAGGAGGCCTTAATGTACGAAAAATAGGCTTGTAGCAACACTCTCAAGTCAGCCATTTTAGAGAAAACGGACACGAAGCCTTACTGGTAGGCAACGCGCGTGACGCATGAGGTTTGAGAAACTCCGTTGTTTTATGAAAGTGAAAGGTATTCGAAATTATTTTTACAGATACGGATCTAAAATGGAATTACTTATTTCTTTCTTTTTGGTTATGTTGGCAGTTGTTGGTTTTCAATGTCAGTATTCAATCGCGAATTCCTCGTTTGTGACTTTCGCCATACAAACACTTGATTCACATTAATGTACTTCTTTTTTATAAGGAATTCTCTCGCAAAATTTGTGACATACTTTAATGAATGTCCGGTATGTCGCAGCAATAACACACTAGACTTGCATCCGGGTGTTCCGTACCTTGTTTGGCTTCCCTAATTTATGTCTCACAATAGTTTTGTGGAATCAATTCAGGTATTTCCAAGTAAATTACATTGTCTCACCTGTAAACTCTGCACGACGTAAGGATCACACTAGATAGCTAGGCACGTTCACAGATGTATGTTGCGACATAAGTATTGCGCAGTATAAATTCAACATGCTGCCTGGTTTATTATAAGCGGTGTACGAAGTTTATTGTATTGGCTTTCTTCCTGTGTACAGTCAGACAACAAACATACTGTGCATGACTGAAAGTTTCGCCGACTGCCTATACGAACCGCAGTGGTGATTTGACTATGTCACCAGAGAAAGTAAGTTAAAGTAGGCACATAAATATAATCGTTTCGTAACACCAGGCAGAATATTGAAACCATCAATTTAGATGAATCACTTTCTTTGACATAGGCTCCGATGTCGATTTAAATGAACCTGCACTGCAACTTTGCTACAGATAACAGGGTTCCTATCACTACCATAAATGTTTCTTATATCAGCGAAAAATACTTCATATTCTGTTGGACTTACACGACGAATATGATTTCTTTCTAGTGCTCCCATACAATACGGAAAATTGGATTTATTTTTATATAGTGAAGATACCTCGTAAAAAAACTTTTCTTGGGTGATGGCATTTCTTTTTCTACAAAATCATACAATAAAGCACGAACTTCTCTCTCTATTTCATGAAACAGGCGAACGTGGTAACCACACATAAGAAGACTATGACGGCGTTAACTCAGGTTGTCGGTGGGCAGCTCAGCGCTTCATAGCGACAAAACCACGTGGTTATAAACGACACGTGCGAGGAGTGTCTTACTATCAGCTGTCTTCATGGTACCTCGTGTGACGTTCAGATTGACATGTTACCATCCTGACCTTGAGATAAGTTCTCTTCTGGCCCATGTTTTAGCCTATCACACGTATTATTTCTTATGTTCACTTGATAACTTGTTGACAGTGTCATAAATTAAGAAACTCTATTAAGACTATTCTTAAATGATTTTCAATACAACTTCACGCCTTTTAACAAACTGTATTATTTTGGACATACGCCATTGCAATATTATGTCGTTTCAGAAATCATAGAAAGAGACTAAGAAACACAAACAACGAAATACGAATAAAGTGAAAACAAGCCGAGTTGGCTGTAGTCAACACATCCATAAACCAAAACAACAGAACATGAAAGATCCCATAAGGAATTAGCCAAAAACAAATAAAGGAAAGAAATTATGATAAACGACCAAAAATTAAAGTCGAAGTACAAAACAAACTAATGTGTAAAACTCAAGACAGCACAATTAAGACAGCGCAGACAATACTGGGACTAAGACAATAATGGACACAAGACAGGATAACAACGACGACATATCAGACAACACACTATACGACACAAAGATGAAGACACAAAAGAACACAGTAGATTTCCAAATGCCGACTTTTCACGACGTTTCGCGCTATGAATACTGTCCAATTTTTTTCCAGTTTTCACTTTTACTTCACCGGAAGACAGGAGCAGATGTCAGCTCCCGAAACGTCGTGAAAAGTCGGCCTTTGGAAATCTACTGTGTTATTTTGTGTCTTTATCTTTGTGTCGTCTAGTTTGTTGTCTGTGACGTCGTCGTTGTTATCCTGTCTTGTGACCAACATTGTATTCGTTCCAGTATTGTCTGTGCTGTCTTAATTGTGATGTCCTGAGTTTTACACATTAGTTTGTTTTGTACTTCGACTTTAATTTTTGGTCGTTTATCATAATTTCTTTCCTTTATTTGTTGTTGGCTAATTCCTTATGGGATCTTTTATGTTCGGTTGTTTTTGTTTATGAATGTGTTGACTACTACCAACTCGGCTTTTCGTATTTCGTTGTTTGTATTACTTAGTCTTTTTCTAAGATTTCTGGGACAACATAATATTGCAATGGCGTATGTCCAAAATAATACAGTTTGTCATTCTGTCCCATTGCATGAAACATTCAAAGACATGCGCGCCTTTTATAAAATGTTTTTTTCGGGTCCTTACAACGAAATTTTTAGAGTTGCTCTATCTAAAATGTCTAACGTCCTTGCTGTAGACGAGACGTAAAGCTAATTACCTTATCGAGTAAAAAAAAGTATGCCGAGGTTACCAGAGAGCGATGTAATCGCAACCTGCATGAATACTTGTAACTGTGCGCTCCTAGGCATCTGTTAGCCCCGGAGCACGACATATGCCCTACAATGCAGAGTCACCGCACTCAGGAGAGCGGGACAAGGAGAACCCATACCATCGTCCAGCACATGCGACAATCCGTGGACCGACCCCGACGAGGTTCGAGTCCAGATCGCCTTGGCGGAAAGCAAGTGCTCTAGCCACTACACTAACTGCGGTATTTATCTAGAAAAGTATGAACCTGATTCAAAAAACAGAACACAGAAGCGTTATTTTAACTTAACGACTCACTATCCACAAGCAAAAATGTAGGGTCGCCGCTTATAGTCCAATACATAGTAAACTACTATGATATCGTGTGCGCTTCAATGCATAGCTCTGCGCGTACGTCGGCGTGCGCTTTTCATTATCACCCATATCGCTTCCATTTTGTGTTGTATACATCGGGTAGAAATCATTACTTGACTTCCCTCAAGCGGCATGGAATTGTACTATGTCGAGCGGACGACTGAATACTAAATCGTCAATAAAATCTTAACTACTCATTAAAATTCGATGAGATTATTTTGCCGTGTAGATACTTTACTAGTGGACGTTTATTTATATAGCACTATCTGGTAGTAAGCTTTACTTTTGAGTGTAAAATAAAAACTGTTTTTAGAAAGATAAGGCTTTGAAACCACAAAATCTACAAAAATTGAAAACTGTGATTTTTATAATCTTGGATATGATAATATCTAGGACCCAATACTAACGAAGATTCAAAAATACTCGCGTGTTCATTTGAAAATTATTTTAACATCTGTAAACGTCTTGCGCAGAGATTGTCAGATAGTCTACTGTGTATTGAGAGAAGTAGAAGGCTGTATAGGGGTAAGGGAAACTGGAGATTCACCGCTAAACTTGCAGTTCACTATTACTTCCTCTATGTTACCACAGCCTTGAAACCACAATGAAGGTGTGACCGGTACCGTCTTCTAGGCTAGCGTAGTCTATCACAAAGTTCACAGCATCTGCAAAGTACTTAATTACATTTAATAACTGACGGTCGTGTGTTAGCATATATTCCATTGTCCCCACTCGGACGTTATGTTCGTCGATACTCGGCAGCGACAGAAGATTGCGTCAGCTCTGCAGACAGACGAAGGTTTATGACGGCGACATGTGGGCTTAACCCTGGATAATTACGCCAGTAAAACAGCACAATAGAGAAAGTCACCGCCCGTATCAATTACCGAGCCTGGCTTGGAGACGGAAGCTCCGCGGAGGACAATGGAGTATCATGAAGACGCAGAACTGCAAGTCGGGATGACAACACACTTCTGGAGCGTCTTCGCTGACGTCACGTCTATAACATCCCGCCAAGAACATGATGAGTGTGCTGTTACGGTCCCGGCTTCGAGTCCTGGTGTTTTAGCTGCTCTTACAGTTCCGACCAGCAGCCAGTCAGCAAAGTTCCATGTCGTAGTTTCCTTCAAATATTGCATTTTGTTGTAATTGACAGTAACATATGTTTAATATTAATAACTAAAGAACAAAGTAATGTAAATATGTTTGTTATCATTACTGTTGTGATCTGTGCGATTGTCATTATTGATTAATTATTTATTGAGTTCAGTTTCCTATGATAATTCTGGACAACAGAAAGCACTCTTTAACATTAAAAAATCAACCATGGCTCTGAATGTCAAAATGTAATCATAAAAATAGTTACTAGGAGACTAACATAAATCCAATCCAATATGTAGGAAAGTATGCCATTACTTAAGGAGGTTATCAGCATGGGTCATTGTCGTGGGTCTGAGGGTTGGAAGAAAAAGATCTATAAACAGGTTCTAGAAGTGTCACATCGACTCTATGTGCAATACACTATACACGCATGCAGGCCTTACAATACGTCGGCGAATATCTCGATCATTGCGGGAAGAGATTACTCTATATTTATATTGGACTCGGTTACGCACTAAATTCCAATGTATGCTATGTAGTAGTTCTGTTGGCCTATGTCTATGTGTATACACTATAAGATGAGCAGTCGATAAAGTAATTTTTTATTTTTTAGGTTTTTGAAGGTGTACTGTAGAAATAACATTTGTAGCGTAATTGCGTTTCATAGTAGGCTAGCATTCCGTAAATGTACGAAATGTGATTCCTTTTTGGATGAAAACGTGCTTGGAAAAAGTTTGCCACTTTCGTCACAAGCTGTTTTCTTCGAACAAAATGACATTAAGCATATCTGTGCTCCTTAGAAGCTACCGTTTTCGCATTAAAAAAAAAAAATAATAATCTTGGTAAATTTATTTAATAGCGTTCAAGTGGGGACATGCTAATTTTAATTTGTACAATACAAAATCAGTTTTGTAGGCATTTGTAGCGACTATATTTTCCACTTCTGAAAAAAATTTTAGCTTTCATAGTTTTCCCATGGCGAAATGTCAAAGTCTAACTTTGCATATTGTATATTTGAAAAATTGCAGTAAACAAAGAAAATAGACATCATTTTTGTAATTATTTTTAAAATTACGCAACTATTTCGTGGCGAACTTCTAATTCGTTAAGAAAATGCATCTTCATATATAATGACAGTTCAAAGTACTGTAACGTATGACCAGCTCAGAATCACGTATTTCATTTTTATTTCATTATACGTATTAACTATAGCTTTATCTTACGTAAATATATTTTGCTTGTGTTTAATCTATTTTAATTTTGGGTTATGTAATGCCTGACTTAAGGTATTTATTTTGTGCTTAGTGAAATAATAGTGCTGAGAGATTGGTTTAACTAGGTCTTTTATATTTTAAAGTAATTCCTCTAGTAAACGTGCAAACATGTCAGTGTTTTGGCGGAGCAACGAGGCGCAACAATGCTAGCGGGAGACTGACGCTCGAGAGACGAGCTTTGATTGGCTGACAGCACCAATGCTAATAAGTTTTGAACGAATGACTAAATTTGTTAAAGGTTTTTTTGGTTGGATCGATGTTCCTGGGAAAGAGAGTCACTAAATGTCGCATGCTCTAGTTTAGGGATTTAATTATTGCACAGAGAGAGAGAGAGGGAGAAGCGATATATACGAGGCAGCCAAGGAAGGATAAGACACGTGTTTTCTGAGGAGATATGTTTAAGAAGAGGTTCTGAGTTCATTATTTTAAGACAGAATAGTTGTTTTGTGCAACCGCGTCGGTTGACGTGGTGCGAGCATTGAACAGTAGCAAGTCGGCACCAAGCAGCCCGTGTGCTGTTTAGGGAAGATAACACGGAGGAAACCATTACCTCCCGATTCTACGAGAACATCTAGACTTCGCTGCTACACCCTCAACGCAATGAAGACTTCAGCTAAGTCTCGCCAACACGTGTATCTCGTAGTTTAAGTCTGCGTCTTTAGCCACTGCAGTCGTCATACGCTGTTAGTAGTTAGTGTTCGCACTCTGGAAACTATTTCACTCAACAGCTATCCCTGAATTAAGTAACTCGTGCTTGCTACTGAGTTTTGCTGTAGCAATAACTAAATTTATTGTTCATTTTCTTGTGAGATAGCAATATAAAATAATTAACTACGTTAGCACTCATATTTCGTTATCAGATTATGTGGTCATACTTATTTAATTTTTTGGCATATCTAGTTGTTTATAATTATGGAAATTAGGAGTCAGCCAAGTATCATTTATTACTTCAAAGTTAATATTATTTACCGAGAGTCTCCATGTTGTAACGCATTGAGCCGTTTTCGAAAATGAACAAGTAATACATAATTAATTTTTCTGTTGTTGGGCTGTAGTTTCGTTCTTTGATTGATTAAGTATATGATAGTCAGCATGCTAGACATTATAGAATCACCAGCGAACTCATCTAGTACTTCATGTGGTAAGGCAGTCTCTGGTGTTTCACTTATTCACACTCTGAACCCTACGCTAAGTGAGCATTGCTATTATTTCTGAATTTATTCCCTGAGATACCGAACCTATTGTAGGTCGAAGCTAGGTTACGTAATGTCGCAGTTGTGCATAGCAGTATTGCGTTTTTCATCGCGTAGTGTCATTGCAGAGCGTGTTGCATTACATTACAGTATTTAATTTGAATAAGTCAGTTGCTTCGATATTTGTATACTCCTGTAGCTTGCAAATTTTTACTTTCACATGCTACTATAGGAAAAATATCAGAGCTAAAAAGGTTTGCCTAGTGGAGGTGTAATTGTTAGTACATCTACATAACTGACAATATGCTGTATAAATAAAAAAAATTGCATTTTTACCGTTTGAAATGTTAAAATGGGGAGTGTAAGTTAAAATTAATTTCTTACAAACGGACGAATATTAAAGGTAGTTGTTTCAATATGTTCTACACAATATTTCTAAAAGAAAATTGATTAATGAATAATTTTTTTTAAATAAATTAATAATCTTCTCTGACACTTGCATTACATCATCACATTAGATTATAAATATTTACAAATGTAACTTTTGGAGCAGTTCCTCATAACAATAAATTCATTTATTTTCATTTAATACACTTTTAGCTGGAAAGACTTATGTTTAATATTAATAATCTACGAAGTAATTAGTGATAGTATATATTCCCCTTTGATATTTGTGGCTGCGACCTGTGTTGGCTGAAAACCTGTGTTGGCGTTCCAGAGGGAAATAATTGTACATTTATATTTGAATGAAACTGTGTTAGATTTGCAGACGTTAATTGGCAGTGCATTATCCTATTACAAAAAATAGCTAGGCCAGTTTTACCATAATGGCATTTTAAAGTCACAATTGGCATGTTTTTATTTAATCCCTCCCCTTTTTCACTAATATTCAATCAACGTAACGAAACTAAATAATTCACAGTGAAAGTACATGACACCTGCTAGGACATTAGGTATATAAAACCCATTCAAACAATGTTTTGTATTTTACAAAAAAATTTCTGATACCTAGAAATGTTTGCTACTTTTAGATTTTTTAAAATATATAACATTTTTTATTTGGGTTTTTATGTAAGTCCTAGTCCGATATTTCACACTGCACGGTTTTCTTATTGCGGTAGTACTATACAGGTATAGTGGGCTTATTTATGAACAATTTTGAAACAAAAAATACATAAATGAAACTTTTTGCACAAAGATAATAAAATACTATCATAACTATTTAGCTATTGGTTGAAAGGTGCCTGTATAACCTACCACGATGTCTTAACTTTCTACAGATATTGTACTCAGTAGAATTTTTCGAAAGTTATTTTACATTGTTTAATAACGTTTTCAATACAAGACATTGATAACAGTTTCGAATTCATTACTACATTGATATACCTTCGTTACTTTATTTCATTTTTAATCCCCGACGCAAAAAGAGGGATGTTATAAGTTTGACGTGCCTGTCTGTGTATCTGTTTGTGGCATCGTAGCTCCTAAACAAATGGAACAATTTTAATGCGTTTTTTTTATATCTGACGTGTTTTAGGTAGTTCTTATCTATGATTCAAGGAAATCTGTTCAGCCGTTTAAACACAAAATAATTACTATTATCATCTAACTTAAATTTGTTTTGTTTGTAATATATGCTTACCAATAACTTATTTACAAACTAAATATTGAAGAAAACAAAAGCAGTACAAATAATAAATAAATTCATATTGAAACTCAAAACGTGTGTTGTATGCACTACTAAAATCTTTGATAATGTTTAGTGTATGCGAGTAATTTAAAAAAGAATGAATTAAAAGAATCATAAAAAATTTAAAGTAACCCCCGACATTAAAAAACTCTAAAAAGTAAAAAAAATATTCTCTCTTGACCTTTTAACTTCATTGAAAGTACCTATCAATATTTTGACGATGAGCGTTGTCACGTTGGGGACCGCTAATTAAATGAAATAAATAAAAGGATACAAATAAATATAATATTGATAATGGTAAAGTATGGATTATACAACGACTTACTCCATGTAAGCAACGTTGGCATGTAACAAATACAACAATATTCAATCGTTTAGTTTTCAGTCATGATCACGGCCATAGAGGAACAGGTCTGGACACTTGAAGTTGAAAACTGACCCTCTTATGCCTGATTGGTGCCACTCATAGAGGTAATATATATCAGAGGGAATATGACGTCACAAATGTGTGTCCAACATGGTCTCGAGAGTTTGGTATCGTTTATTTATGTTTTATGGGCTTAAAAATGCAGTCGTGTTGTTTGAAACTCATGGCGTACCTTCCAGAATATATATTTAGTCATATGCTGTCACCAAGATCTCAATTCAAAACCTTATAGTAAGTATGTAGATAATATTCACTTTTTACTAAAAACAGCTTGGTTAAGGAAAACAACGTAGCAAACATTGTTTACATTTGTCGTTATGAAATTTCATACGCAATTATACTATGCGATAATATGGTAGTACGCTCTCCTTAGTTCATAAATGCATAAGGTACCAAAATAACGCAACATAGTTGTGATTACTAAGCAATAATTATCTTTACTCTCAATGTTATTTCAAATTTCCCACGCATATTTCACTAAAGTCACGTGACACATGTTGAACACACAATTTCGTACGCAACAATATAGAGGATACTCTATCTACCCTATATTTACTCTAAGGTGCCACTGTTGTTTTAACATTGTGTAAATGGATCTGCAAGGAGCAAGCACGTATTGGAACTGCTAGGAGATGTGGTAGTACGACCCTATATTGCAATGTGAAAACAACACGTCATTGCTAGTGGCGCTCTCAGTCATAAAGGGGTCAACTCTATAACATTGTTAGATAGGTTAGTGTCCAGACCTGTAAGACCGTGATCTTGATTAATTTACTCTGAAAATTCGCAAAATAGACACAACCGTCAACGACATCAGCCCTGACGTGTCACATTCTGTGTCGCCCCCGCCCCCCTTGCCAAATACCACACATCGCGCGTGGCTATCACGCGAACGCCTCTTATATAATTGGTACAATATCGAAACACTGCGTGAACTTAATATACCTTGTAGTATTGACGTAAAAAACTAAGTTCTTTCGTACAATATGAAATTAAATAGATATTTTCTATTTTTTTAACCTATGTATAACTAATTATATTTCTTCACACAGCGGTCCCCCGACTTGACGACACTCATCATCAAAATATTAATAGGTACTTTCAATAAAGTCAAAAGGTCACGAGAGAAATTATTGTTATTCTTTTTTTTTTTTTTTTTTTTTACTTTTTTGAGTTCTTCTTATTTCGGGGGATTTGGGGAGGGGGGGTACTTAAAATTGTAATTTTACTTTTATTGAACATTATTGGCAGATAAGAAAATCACTACATTTTATGTTGTAACACATACTGATAAATAGTATAGTCAGTGAATCTGTCAAGAGTATTAGAATACGTTCTTATCTGTTGTATTTTTGTATATTATTCATGTAAAATAATTGTAAGATTAAAGTAAATATGCGCCATATCACCAAACTGAAAACTCAAGACTTCAAACAGCGACTCAATTTTATTCACAGCACAAACCATCAGAACAAAGCTCTAATAAGCTACAGTTTCATAATTCATTTAAAGGTTTTTACACATAAGAAGATTAATCTAAAATACCTGTCAGGCTGGCGTCACGAATGATGCCATTCGATCATACACTGCGATTCCAAGAAATCACTTAAACGGTTACGCCAAAAAAAACTGTTGAGATGTGAACATTAATTGCTTATTTGTAAAAATGCTGTCGGTACAAAGTTGATCGAGTGGAATTTAAAATCTCATGATGAACTGCCATTTATGTTCTTTGCGTGATAACTTTTGGTAAGGGAAATGAATAAGTGAATAAATTTTCGTAGACGATGCGTGAATCATGTATTACCACGATAATTTTACTAATTAAGTTATGTTTCAGTTATGTAATTGATGTGATGTGCACATATTCACGAATATTGTCTCACGCTGTCCCCGAGCGAGGTGGCGCAACGGTAACACGTTTGACTAGCATTCGGGAGGTCCCACGTTCAATTGCCGGCTTCGGACATCACGATTTAGGTTTTATATAGTTTACCGAAGTTGATCCAGGCGAATGCTGGGATGGTTTCTTAACAAAGGCCATGGCCGACTCCTCTCCCAGCTGCTGTCATTGTACCAAGTTGTGTCACCGTCTATAATGACATCGTTGTAGACGAGACGTACAGCCCACTTACCTTACATTGTCAATTATCAACTAAAAACTAAACAATTCAATTTACTATACCGGCCAGTAGCTCTTCAAATACTTCGGTAGATGTCAACTTCGCAGTAAACACCTTAGCGGGAAATATTCCCCCCTCCAGAGCGTAATTGGACGGTGTTATGCATAAACAATCCAAGAGTCAATTTTTGTTTATCAGTAAAACATGCTACATGTTTTTCAGATTTAAAAAATCTCGAGTCCTATAAAATAAATATTTATGACAACAGGATTTAGGATTAAAATAGGCCTACTTTTTGTAAGTTTGTTTCAACGCATAAAAATACTTAACACATGTCTTAAAATTGGCGCTTGGTCTGTTTATGCATAATACGATCCAACGTTGAACCTGTACACAGCGCATGTTGACCAGGCCTTGTCCCACTGTTGCACGGAGCCATCAGAAGTCAGCGCATGGCTGCGAGGTATAGGAAGATTTGCGAAGCCCGCCAGATAAAAGAAATAACAGAGCGACGAGGACGATGCGGTGTAAAAATAGCGAGTGAGGTGACATTCCAGGCGAACTAATTATAAAGGAGGGATTGTCTCAGTTATTATCTGGCGCGCCATCCATCTTCGACCGCCGCACGCACAGCAACTTGTAATGAGAAAAATTTCTTTTAAAAAATTACCTAAATGGAAAATTCTTCACGCCAGAAGAAGACATACGAAGAAGCCTGCAAGTAGAAAATAAAATAAAAAAGAAAGGGAATTGTTAAGAAGGGAGATTAATACCGGGCCGTAAAAAAATTGTTCTCTGCTTGCAAATTTGCTTTTAATACATAAAGTGTGTCGGCGAAGATAAGAAAGGGGATTGTGTGTTGGCGGGGCGAGCAATAAGGGGGGGGGGAGGGGGAAGCTGTTGAGAAACCTGGTGAGTTGGTAATTAGCGAGTGTCAGACTGGTTTTCCTACCCCCATAATTAAGTAACTAGAGCGCAGCAGCAGGAGGCGAGATAATTTACATTAGGCCGATAATTTATTAGAAGCGCTGATGGGAAATTCCGCTTTGCTTTCACGAATTTCCCCGAGGCTTCAAGATGACGACCCTCACAACCGTGCGAATTATTTCTCTCGTCTGAGCGCCAGTTCGAGCTGGTAGGAAACAAAAATCGAGTAGATTTAAATGTTTACTAATGTCATATTCAGATATCCTGAAGCAAACTACACATCTAAACATTTGAACAACTATGTATAATCTGTTACAAATATATTCGAATTTAAAAATGGAACGCCATATTGTGTACATTTACGTCTTGGTTTTAAAAAAATATTGTGTACTTAAATTAATTTAATTGTAAGTTATTATGTTTTCATAATCATGTTGTTTTTGTTGTTATTACATAGTATATATTTTATTAACTGCAGTAAATAAAATCACAGAACATTGCAACGAAATCGTTTTACAAAACACCGCTTGTAGTAAAGACAGTAAGGGCCTGTATTACCAGCTCCTGATTAAGTTCTGGATAATGCATATCTAGAAGATAGTCCAGAAAAGGGTATTACGACCCTCTGACATCGCTTATCCGAGAGACTATCCACTGAATAATTAGCTACTACAACTTGCTGATTGGTACTTATCCAAACGTATTTGAGGAACAAAAATGTCGCCATATATGTCTGTTAATAAAAAAGTTGTGGTTAGGATTCCAGTTCACAAAATGAAGACCTATTAAAAGTTTTGGTGACTGCTGAAAACGTAATATAAATTATGAGATTATAAATAATTATGCAGCTCTTTCAAATTAAATTTTTTGGTATGTTTTATTTTAGTTTCGAACCGATTATTAATACTATTTTTAACTACTTCGAACTTAGCGAAGGTAAAATAATATCGCCATATTGCATGTTGCTTACAAATACTTTGCTATTTATTAACATGATACAACTACGTGGTCATTTTATATTCGGGAATTTAATAAAATGTTTTGTAAATATTTGTAATTTGTTACACCTATACAGTTACGCAAACCACCCTGTCCACTTTATTTTAACCAGTATTTATTGTGTAACAAGTGTGAATTATAAAATTTTATTCATCTGGTTATATTACTGTATTAATATCTATATTTTAATCAATAATTTACTTTATGATTTGGTTAATCGTGAGAAACAGTGAAAATTTGTAATATTCGCGAAACACTTAACTGCAACCACCCCACGAAACTAATTTCAACTGAAAAGTATACATTTAGCTACATTTTTACTACCAACTTATGAAAAAACTAACAAAGTACCTCCGAATATATACCTGTTTGTTATATGGTTGCTATCCAGAGGTCGTAATACACAATGGCTGACTATAAGTAGCTGATAGCCTATCCAACACATAGTAATCAACCAGTTTTATCAGGAGGTGATAATACAGGCCCTAAATGTAGACCCAATTTGAATACACAATCGTTGATTCAGGAACTTTCTGCACAGTACAGCAATGCTACATCACTGGTTACGACTAGGAGAAAAGAGATTTATGATTGAGCATGTGAAGTAACTGTCCTATGCTTGCATTCTGTGGAACAAACGTTGATAAAAAAAAAGCTTTGCAACTACGCCACTACGGATCTCACCAGTTTTTTTTTTTGAGAACCAAAAATGTTCACTGAAAAAATAGGGGCAACAAAACAGTTTGGTTGTCGGTACTACACTGGACTCAACAATATGTTTTGTAGAAGAAACAAGAGCCTTGTTGCTTTTAACAAACCAGATGGTAACTTCTACAAAACAGATTGTTGAAGGAACTGTCCAGAGTATTACCGACCACCAAACTGTTTTGTTGTCCCTATTTTGACATTAGTATGGTATCTACAAGTATACTCTTTTTTCAGTGTTCCTTATTGCTCCAGTAAGTTTTACATTGACTAAAAGAAAGTAGTAGTCGTACAAATAATGGCGAGGTGCATATTGGCAAAACATTTTGTGGACACCACAAGCAGCGTGAAGAGGCAATATTCGTCGGGGTGGTTCAAAACACTCTGCATCTCTGTAAAAAAAAGTCATAACATGTTAACATCTGGATGTCAGGTGACACAATTCTTAACACATTAACAACAAACACTTGAATGCATGAGCCCTCAGTTAGCTCAGTGGCTAGAATGCTTGCCCTACAGCAATGCGATCCGGGTTCGATTCCCGGCTGGTTCGGTTCCCGGATTTTCACTCGTGAGATTCGTGCCGGACGATGCCGCTGGTCGGTGGGTTTTCTCAGATATCTCCTGTTTCCACCGTCCTTTCATTTCATACTCGCGGTATGTTACTCCTCATCAGCGCTAAAGACCTCGATGTTAAATGCTCACAAATATCTCATCACTCAAAAATAGATCGCAGGCTTTCGCGGCCGTTGTCTGCATTTTCTTGGCTTGTGGGTGTAAGCCGCGTCTGAAGATTGTCTTGCGACGTTTCGGCAGTCGTGGCAGCTGCAACGACTGCCGAAACGTCGCAAGACAATCTTCAGACGCGGCTCACACCCACAAGCCAAGAAAATGCATCTCATCACTCACTTGCAGACATGCTACACCTTACACTGGGACTACTGACCGCCTCAAGGTCACATAGTAAATTATTTTAATAACTAGAGGTACGTGTTGTAAAGTAATTATTGCAATGCATAAATGAAACTGAATTACAGTAGCGTTTATTAATTTCTATGATTTCATTTTATATGCCTCTTTCTGGCTTAAAATGTCAACTCCACGTCTATGAGTGCGTAGACCCTTCAAATCATTCAAACGTTATTTCGAACAACTTAAGAAACTGAAATACGGTTACTGCGATATTAATGTCAGCTTTGACGTTGGAATTGTTGATATTATATTAAATTTGTGCATGAGGTACTGGCCGTGATAAAAGTATTGTTTAATATAAAATAATCTTAATATGATGACTCATGAAATTCTCGAACTACCACAAAATTGAGCGTAATTGAAATATTTCCGTAAAGGTCAGCAAATTGTCTTTAAAAAGCCAAGTTTTACGCGAATCCGTACCCTCTTCCACGTGTTTACTTATCACAACGAAACATGGAATGGCAACATGTCACCTATGGATGTTTTATCTTAAATCGGTTATAGCACAACCGTCGAAATGAGTACGTGTTTATTTTAGAAACTTCTGATTCTGTTTAGATACCTTTCCTCTGTTCCTTGTTGTTTAACGGATTTTAACTGATTTTGTGGCTATTTACAGTTTAAAACCGATAGACGAAAAATCACAGACATTCATGGATATGTACACTCACGGATTTATACTCCAATATGGGATCTAAGTGATGCTAATAAAAGTAGTGGGTCGATTTGTGGCTGTATTAATACTACGGGCGTTGGCCGCGTCAACAGTGCTTGTCTACACCGAGGAATGTCCAAGAGAAACAGACAGCGGCGACAACAATGAGATAGCAATGCAGATTTCTGGGAGAGCGACGAGGTATCGTAGTGTATTAGTGTCGCACCATGAGTTCAACATTTGATGACTGCAGATTCTGACTGAACGTTGTACTATTAGCGTCTTGCTGTAATTTCAAATAAGCAGATTACCTATGGTGTTTTTAAGATGACTGTACTTTAGAAAACGTAATATTTTCCGTGACATCGTAGTAACAGTTGCGTTTCTAAAATGTTGAACTTACCGAGAATCATCTACACGGTAGTGTGGTGTTTAGCAGAGAGCCAGGGCTGTGTGTGAGACATATGATGGCATTACACTTTAAGTAACTTTAAGTAACGAGAGATTTCGTTCAAATGAGTCGTATCATAAAAAAATTAAGTAACTAGTGTTTTGTTCGTGAAAATTCGATGCTCTAAACATCAAAAGAGCCGTATACATCTGTCGCACAGGCATTGCTGCAGCGTGTCAGGAGCAAGTTTTTATAATGGAAACTACTAAACGTACGTTTGATATCTTTATCTGAGAAAAGAAAACACATTTCAAACTATGCTTCCCTAGCTCTTTTGTATTAGACATCGCGCTTAGAAACATGGTTCCAAGACACCACAAAACTGCTGTTTCAGACTGCTGTCACATAAAAAAATACAGACCGTACTCGTCAAATGAACGTAGAGAAGTGTGCTCTGAACTTAGCTATGCACTTTCTATGAATAGGCAGGCAGGCCTGGATCTGCAATGTAGAGCGAAAATATAATGTAGTTCACGTCGTAGCATGTTATTTTCAGATTAACATATGACAAAATAATATTTAATATAAAGCAATACAGTATGTATGATACAGCAAATAATGCTTATAAGATAAAATGGTTGTGCCTGTTTGATGTTAACGTTTCTTCCAGCACAAAAATAATGGTTCCGATTTCCTATACAATTATGGTTTTTTGCTCACATTGTAGTCAATGAATCTGAAATTGCATTACTACCTGTGACTAAAATATACTAAAAGCAATTTTGAAATTCCCGCTCAACTCGGACAATTTTGGTAACAAATTTAATTTGCGTGTTTTCTTGTAAAATCAAATGTAACATAGGTTCGTTAGCAAGAAGAGTTGACAATAATCTTAAATTATGTTCGGTATTGTAATATAAGGCATACGGAAGGAATTATAATGGTCGTGGCGGCTAGAGAGTTGCGGAGCGCGGTGTTTATGGGCGCGAAAACACGGCTCGTGACCCACGGCATGCGAGGACAGGCGAGGTCATCATAGGTCAGCGACCTTACTGCGGGGGAGATGGCGCTGCTTGTAGCTGGTCCATGCTCGTCCTCTGAAGACTACGTGCATCACTCTTGTTCATTAACTTTCATATCTGCCTCATGTCGTCCGTCAATTAACTGCAGCGGTACAACATTGCTCCTGTCGCAATAGCGCGTATAATGCTACGCGAAGTGAGTCAAGTGACTGTGAAAGTTCTCGCCTTTGCGGACAATAGTTTGCCTGCTGTGCGACTCGACATATTAAATATAAATAGTTCCTTGACACTTCATACTAACCTCTAGTACGACATCTATAGATGATTACAGTTTATCTTTATTTTTTCGTTTATTTGTAATATGTTTTATGTACCCACTGGCATTCTCAAAAGTGAAAATAAAGTCACAATTGCACGTTTGCTTATAAACAAATAAAAGTCTCCCGTAAAGTAAATAAATGCGATTTCCTACGGACTCATTACGCTACATCAATATTTTAAACAAAACTAAATTCATTCTTCAGCTTTGCCATGTCCGCGAAGCAAATAAAATAGAAACACTATCTGTTCGCAATCCGCGTCCTCCATTTTTGTCGGGCTGGTGTTTACAGAAGCCTCGACGTTGATTGACTGACTAGCTACTGCATTCGTGCCGCTCACTTCGCGTCGCTTCTGTCGCGATGTTGTGATTACAGCTTTAGAATTAGTGGTTATGGGGTATGGAAAGGTACGATGGCAAGCGGGCGACTGGAATACTCAATTAACTGCTCATCAAAATTCGATGGAATTTTTTTGCCAGCGGATATTTTATCAGCGGACGTTTATTTATATATCGCTATCCGGTAGTATGCTTTACTTTCGAGTAAAAAATAAAAAGTGTTTTTTAGAAAAAATAAAGGCTTGAAACCACAAAACCTACAAAAATGGAAAACTGCCATTTTTATATTTTGTAATATGATAATATCTAGGCCTCCGTAATAATCAATTTTCAAAAATACTCGCGTCTTCATTTTAATACAATTTTACTATCGGCCAATCTCTGTGCGAGAGGTTAAAGGATGTAACATGTAGTAGAGCGACAACTGAACGGCCTGGCTGAATACGCGCTGACATAAATACGTTCGTTTTACGTGCTCGAGTCACAGCAAATACTCTGGCAAACAAAACCGCACACCAGAGTTATATTTCTGCCAACGACAAATGACATGCGCCAACGTGTGCTGGAGAGTACGTTTACATGCTGCGTGTGTTCTTCTTTGATTTGTTTATATTCTGTAACTAAAAGCGTTTTAGTCGCGATAATATTTTATAACATCGATTTTAAGGTACGTAATAAACTAGAGGTGACATTTTCAGAGGAACGTTCTCGGTGGTATACATGCAACAACAGATAATTACACTTTAATATGATTTTCTCTGAATATGTATGAAGACAAAAACTTTCATGAATAAAAGTTTTAAAATATATTCTTTACTTTGTGTGGAAAATAATAGAGTAGAACTTATCCAGAATATTTCCTCTACAGTTACCTCACAAATTGTAACTAACACACTTTATAAGCAAATAAATCAATACTTAAACAGAATAACTTTGTCAAAAAGTAAAAGTGTACAGTTTATATTGGCAGCTAATATTAACTATTTACAATTTCCATTTCAGGAAAGTGTTACTGAAATCTATATTTTACTGGGATAACTGACCGTCTTTGAAAGATCAGTATGAATGTTAAACTTACAGTAACATTTGATGTAGCCTAGTTTATTTATTTTATTTCCGAGTCAGGACAACTGCAAGTGGGTCGCGAAACTCAGGTAGATACACCTAGCTCGTTGTCTTACTGTCATATCATATAAAAACGATTGTGACATTTTACTAAGCTAACATGTGCAATACTCTCGAGAGTTTACAAACGTTCAGTGTAAGACTCGTTGAAAAGGAACAAGAAATTACTAGCATAACTGATAAACCTACTTTCCTAAAAGTGGGTGCAATTTAACCCTGAAAAAAATCGACTATAAGCAGTTCGGAATAAAGTGAGCACTCGAAAAAGCCCTGCTAAAGATCTATTTCCAGCCAATTCGTATCTTTCCGCGTGTAACGGCTAACGACGGGAAAAGTCTAACCTCCTGGGATACGTCACTTTATGTTTGCGCGTGTAAGATAAATTGTTCAGTCGGTAGGTACCTATATAGTTTGATAAAAAAAGAAGTTTATTAATTATTATATAAAATACAATTGTATCGCCGTCGGTTGATTTTGCTTCAGTACTGTTGTATTTAAATACGAATAAACACTGAACTATGTTGTGTTATTTCGTTGCCAACCATACAAGCAGTAAGATGACTATCGGTAATGTTGAATTATATGTAGTAACATCTAGTGATATTTTTCAAAGGTTAAATATTTAGTGTTCACTTTATTCCGAACGGCCTATACGTAATCTGGGAAAATTAAATACTAATAATAATTTAGGCGTACAATACACGAGATATACAAAAGACAACTCAACTTACTAAGTTATTGAGGAAAAAATTTCTGAGATGTCTTTCTATCATAATGATAAAAAATAGCCGCAATTTTCAAAATATTACAAAGGATGAACAATATAGGCTACGCGAAAGCCAAGCCAACTTTTCATGTAGTACATACGTGTGCCAAGTTTGATGATATTCCTGAAAATAATTCATCTGATAAGTCATATTTTGCACACAAAAAAAAATATAAAAATGGATACTATTATGAAATTATGAACTCAGAATGAACTAAATCCACAAAAGTCGAATCAAGTAGGTGTGCAGTAGCCCTATATGTGTACCAAGTTTGTTCAAATTAAAAATATGTATATTTCCTAAGATATGTAATTTTATGCTAAAAATATGAAAATGGCCGCCATTTTGAAAATATGAACACGGTATGAACGAAATACACAAAAGTCCAGTCAGTTTTGTAACTAGTATACGTGTACCAAGTTTTATGAAACTCAGAAAAATATTTTCAAATATATGTATAACTATGCTAAAATATAAAGGTGGCTGCCCTTTTGAAAATATGAGCACGGCATGAACGAAAGATAGAAATTCAAGTCAGCTATTTGTGCAGTGTATGTGTACCAAATTAGATGAAATTCTGAACATCATATCCTAAGATATTTAATACTATACTAAAAATGTTAAAATGACCGCCATTGATAAAATATGAACACAGGATGAATAAAATGTACAAAAGTATAGTCAGCTTTGTATGCAGTACATGTGTACCAAGTTTGGTAAAATTCTGAAAATATGTTTTCCACGATATGGAATACTATGCTAAAAATATAAACATGGCCGTCTATTTAGAAATATGAACACATGATGAACGATGGACACAATATTCAAAGTCTAGTTTGTGTGTAGTTAATGTGTACCAGGTTTGAAAAAATTTTTAAGTACGGTTCCTTAGCCTGGTCGGAAACTGTTGAAATGGCTGCCATTTTGAAAATATGAACAGGGCGTAAACTAATAAAATTCTAATCAGATTACAAATTTCTATGTGTGTACAAAGTTTGATGAAATTCGTTTCACTGGTTCAAACTTTTTAGGGACACACACACACACCTACCCATACAGATCCACATACACACAGACCCACAGACAGGAAGGTAATCTCATAAGCCTACTTATTCCTTCGGAAAGTAGGCTGAAAATTGGTAGCGAGTAAGACAATGGCAACATTCAAATATTAAAAAGATTGGCACAAATATCAAACAAAAATATATTTCGACCAGTTAAATAGTGTTCTGGTTTTTCTATAACTCGGAGAACAAAGTAAGACTTATGGAATAATAAGTACACATTAGTTGAACATATGCTGCTGTTGTCTGCTGCACTAAATAGAAGAATTCAAATTATATAGGGATTAGGTTTTCAACAATTCACACATGAATCCATGAAACATTGCACTATTTTAAGTGATAACGACATTCTCTTTTGAGAAAATCATATTTTGTAAAAATTTGGTGTTTGGCTAGACGTTGCAATATTGTAAGCCTCACAAACTTACAGCTTGCTTGACAAACAATTTTTTCTTAAAATTCAAAACGATTAGGATCTGTAATTTGTACGTGTATGAAGAACATGCGCAAATCATTTTCAGTTCTTTCATTTTCTACTCAGAAACTTCAGAGCAGTCTGTATACCTGCATTATATTTTTATCTACATTAGCGCGCCACAAAAATACAGGACGGCAGTTTGAAGTCACGGTCAGACGAATCGCCGACAGAAAGACTGCACGCCGTTTGAGCGCTTAGCGTATAGAGGTGATTACGCAAGTTATGAATGAGCCAGATAGGGCTATAGCGGCCTCGCATTTCGATACAAATAAAGCTGAAAAGTCAAATATTATAATGTAAAAATAACATGTACAGTAAAAAATAATTGTTTTTCCAGTACAGTAACACAGACATTTCTGTACAGCATAGCGTCCAACAAAATATGTTTAGAAATAGCTTCTAGTTTTCCTGTTATATTAGTACAGTAAAAACCTTGGTATAGACGGTTCAGGATAAAGTAAGCACTAAAAATAGCCCTGTTAAATTTCTATTTCCAGTCGATTCATATCTTTCCGCGCGTAACTACTTACAAAGGGAAATGACTAACCTCTCTGGACACGTCACTTTATGTTTGCTCGTGTAAGATAAATTGTGCAGTCGGTAGCAACCTCTATACTTTGATAAATAAAATTTGATTAACTATGCGAAATTCAAGTACGTCGATTTCAGTTGATTTTATCTTAGTATTGTTGTATTCAAGTAAGTAAATAAACGGAACTATTTTCGGCAAATCGCTACCAACCATACAGTCAGTAAGGGAACTATTGTTAATGTTGAATAATATGCAGAAAAGACTAGTGATAACTTTCAAAGGTTAAACTTTTATTGTTCACTTTATTCCGAACGACCTATAGCAAATGACACTAAACAATGTAACACAGACTCTTTAATGCGAATGTGCTGTCAGAGACATAATAAATTGTAGCTGTAGAAAAATTTCGTGCCAATATGTATATGTACTTTTAATAGACACAAATGACATCATTTAATCCTACAAATATAACAAGCACTGCTTTAATATGTGATTAGTTGAACATTAATGACAAACATGTTGCAGCTGCACCAAATTACATTGCACTCTATTGCATGCCTTAGTGTGCGAAGTCGTTGAAACTTCCTGAACTAGATTCACGCTATGTTAGAAATATTTCCTTAGGTAAACGGACACATAATAGAAACACGTTAGGATGCATGATTTATTCTAGGATACCAATTCTGCAGTTGCCCCATTATCTGTAGACAACTGTTTCAGCCAGGTTATCAAAATACTGAATAGCAGACTGTAAACTGTTCCGTGTGCCAGCTCTCAGTCCCTGGCGTGTATGCATTTTTCGTGCTAAACATCACGTATGATACAGTAAAACCGTAGCAAACACGTTTCTTTCGGCAAGAATTTGCGTCGACATGTTATCAGCCTCGTTGTATTATTTATATTTTTACGGACGCAAAATGCATACCCGCCAGAAACTCAGAACTGGCCGCCGTATCTGATGTTTGTGAAACAGCAGATATCACAGCCAGACTTGCGCGCACTTCTACCCTCCCCTCCCTGCCTTCCTTTCACACCTTGGTGCCGAATCTTGTTTAAGGTTTACGTGAGTACAAGACACATTTATGTTTAATATTACGTCAAAAATGATCAGGTAGCACTGATTATCTGACATAGGCTAGTTGTTGGCGAGAAGACTGAACATTTGTTCAGTGACTGCTCCTAGAAGCTAAGGTGAGGTGTGATGCGCGCGCCGTGTCGTCCTTATCACTTCCACGCTTCTAGGCCTCAAATGCGCAAACTACCTTCACACAGATGGCCATCTTAACGTTCGTACAGGACAAAACCAATAGTTTTTAATTTACTGTGGTTACGTCTGTATTACTGAACAATATGTAGGTTGTCTCTTGAACGCTACTGGTTGGCCGGTCTAATTGTTCAACAAGTATTCAGTGTTGTGTGTAGACATTGAACATTAGCAGTTCCCTTGGAACACATCCACCCCTTGCCATGGCAGTACGTTCACACTTAGGCCTATGTCAAGTCAATAAACTATGTTCCCTTCACACAACTCAAGGAATGTTTTTGACACGATATTATACCAGCTGTATATAAGTCAGTCAGTGAACCGGAAAATTTAACGAACATTTTTTTACACTACTTCGCTTCAAAGCCTCGTGTGCACGTCTAATGTATACTTAATGGGCTGTGTGAATTTTTGCAGAAACCTATGTTG
Organism: Medauroidea extradentata; assembly: GCA_003012365.1. NCBI lineage: Eukaryota > Metazoa > Arthropoda > Insecta > Phasmatodea > Phasmatidae > Medauroidea > Medauroidea extradentata. The sequence continues at coordinate 47,486 of PNEQ01047219.1, forward strand.
TTTTGCTCGCTAATCAGAACCACTTTACTGCGACACTACAAGTCTGTGATTTGCGGACAGAACGCCAAGTTGCTGAGAGTTAACATCCCATCACTGACCACGAGGCAGATTACTCTAAAAACACTTATTTGTCTGCCACAACAAAATGTTTGTTTAAATATGAAACATTGCGTAGTAGTTTGACCGCAAAGGAAATGTGTGTTTAAAAGTTACAGTAATTAAAACAACGTTTGTGTCATTATGACGATAGTTTATTTGAAATTGTTTTTATTGAAGATGGTAGCGACGTTTCTAACACAAGCTTTGTGTTGAGAAAAATTATTGTAATGATGTGATAAATCGTATTTCAGCCATCACAGGGTTGGGTAGTAAAAACTTGATTTGTCAGAATATGGCAATTTTTCGTGCAGGAAATAAAGCATTCTTTATCCAACATATAATATGAATTATAACCTCAATTAGTCCTACGTTTAACAATACATTGATGTGGAATTCGAAACCTCAATATCACGAATTTCCCCATTCATTAAAACAATATCAATGGCCATCCTTATATTACATAAAATTATTTTGCTGTAAGGTTTTGTGAATAATTCGTGCTGTATATTGTAACAGTAGGCCTACATGGTATGGAACAAAAAAAAGTCCTCTTGTTTTAAGTGCCATGCCTAAAGAACCTTTCACCAGAAAATGGCCGTAACTGTTGCTGTGATGATAATACGCCTGGGGTGTAGTAAAACGTACTACCTTTGCCAAGAAATTATTGCTTTGTGCATACTCCGTACTCTCAGGGAAACGCAACCTGTGATGCAGTTTTTTAAAGTACGTTGCTAAGTCGACCCAAGTAGGCTAAATTAAAAAAATATGTATATTTGGCTCGACTCGGTAACTTTAATGGTTTGCACTAATTTTTACAAAATGTCATTTGTTTCGATGAAAACCATTAATTAATTTTATAAACAACATAGTATTCCTTTCAGAACAGACTGAAAGAATTACAATAGTTTTTAAAATGTTCAATTTATTTCACTGAATGACTAAAACGGAGAGCTGTGATCCCGAAAATAACTAGCAATAGCTGCAAATTTATCTTTTCGTAGCATTTCGTTTCTATCATTGAGCAAAAATGATAAATAAATAAAACAACTGAAAACATATTAATATTATTTTATAATTCACTAAAGAGATGTAATTATGTTTAAAAAAAAATCGTACATTTTTCTCCACTACATGCCAGGTGTTCCATTATTGTCACAGCAACAGTTATGTGCATTTTCCTGGTAAACGGTTTATTCTAGTATTTTGCAACAACAGGACATTTTTGTTCCTTACAATGTACTGTTTGAATATACAACTTGAAATGTTTATAATACCTAATAGCAATGTAATTTTATGCAAAATGATGGAGGACATCCTTGTTATTTTCATGAAAGGGGAAGGTTTGAAAGATGAATTTTTTTACATATTAAAGATCTCAATAAAACTTAACATCACCTACAGAACTGCTGCAATTTAATCCCTTATCGTTTATGGTATTTTGACGATATATTTTTAAATTCCATTTTCAAGGGCTTATACTTCTCTTAATATTCACGTGTCTTGAAAGCGCTCAATATATTGTCTGCTTATTTACATGATAAATCACATTTCGGAGTTTGGTTTGTTAATTTCCTTACATCCTGTACAGTACATGTAGGCCTACTTTGTTGAGTCCAGCTAATACTCCATGTATCAAGGAATAAATACACAGTACTTAATTACACTGTTTAAAGTTTGGGGGTGACATTTTTAACGAAACAACAGAGTAAACTGCTACACTCTTGCATAATTTAAAAGATAAATATTGTTACCATCCGAGCACTAGAGTTAGCCATACACGGATAATGTACAGGTATACAGAAACAACAGCATAACACGTACACAACGAGAATCCTGAGCTGAAGTGATGACGAAAATATTAGTGGCATAATATTGTGTTATGAAATTTCACGTGCACAATGCGGCAACACTGCGTGGAGAAAGTCCCTTTTTGCGCTCCGCGTTCAGGTATTATGGGCTAACACGGAGAGGAAAATGTTAGTGACAAATGTTGTACGACTATTAATGTATAGTGCACAACGTGGCAACATAGCACTGCAGTTAGTCCCCTCTTGCGTCACAATGAGGCGCTACAGTAATAAAGGTTGTTTTCAAATAGATCTTTACAACTCTGTTCGGTTATGTCTGAGAAACGGCGAAAGACAAGAAAGTGTACTGATATACAGGATGTTCAGAATCTAACGCATAATGAACACTTCACGCGAATCCTGGGCTGTCATTGAAATATTACAGTCAGAGTAAATAACTTGCACACAACATTTTAGAAAATACAAAAAATTCTTGCATTTAATGCATTACGCGAAGCCTTACATAGTTCGAGGCCCACCGGTATATAGCAGCAGCATGGAAGAACCCAAGTAGTTCCAGAAGTTGTGGTAGGTAGCAGAGCACAATAAAATGTATTAATTTTGTATCTAAATATTGTGAAGCCTAGTCGGTATTGTCTGCAGTTCAGTACCCATTAATATATATTACAAATGCGTACAGTTAGAAGATATTCCAAGTTTGAGTTAATTTCCGTAGTTAATAAAAATATTTTTGTAAGGTAAACGTTTGGCATTACAATCAATCACATAGCAACGAACCATTGCACTTCTATCCAGACAAATTAAACGTTTATTAGTTTATATATCCTATTTTCAGAAAAGGAACGAAAGAGTAAGTCAGAAAATTTACAAAAATAAGAATTATTTATTAAGCGAGAGCCAAATAATCGAGCAGAATCGTCGGGAAAAAAGCAGCTGTCCAGTTTTTGGTAGCGTCTTGTAAAAGACTTTACGAAAATGGCTTTCAGAGTAAAATTTTACGTGAATATGTTAGTGATTATTTAAGACTATTATTAACATGTTAAGTGCGGTATCAAAGGATGACTAATATTTTAGTGTGAATCTCACGCCACGATAGCATATCACTTGATATTCTCTCAGGTGAGATCTGAGAAACAGGTAGACTATAAATACGGCTGTGAAATGGTGCAAAGCATTAGCTACACGAAGTCTTAGTAGATTTGTATAAAACGCATATTCTGTGGCACAATTCACCGTCACGATAAATATTCACCATGCTTAAAGGCTTCAACACGAACGTGTTGTAGCTGCAAGTCGTTTTGTAATTCCTAAATTAAAATACCGACACCGTAAACAACGTAACTGGCCTTGCCTCGACTAGGAAAACGTGACTTCCCGCCAAGCGATTTTCGCCAAGTGACGTCAATCCAATCACAGAACATTCTTATCCCGTTTGGAAATTTATGAATTTCTTACATTTACGGCGACATTTTTTTACATGTTAAATATTGTTATAAGTCTCGGCATTAAGTACACATGTTATTTAGCAATAACTCTAAGTGCTGGTAATGTTATTAGTTAAATACCCGACACACGCATGTTCCCCATTCAAATTACATTAGATTCCTGGTATTGCCAATCAAGATTTTCACGTCTCTGAATCGTGCCGGGAGCCAGCTCATCTGCCGTTGGATGAGTAAGATAGATTTACTATATATATACCCATGGTTTTCCAGCCTCCTCAGCATCACAAATCCCTTCCAGACATAAGTAGGAGTCCGGAGCCCATCTAAAGCAGATACATGCGTCTCGCCTCCAGTTCAATGATTGGCAACTAGTCAGTCGAACATGGGTTCCTGGTCTCCTGACTGTAGGGCCTCGGTATGGCATATGAGAACTCGGTGGCATCTCATCAGTCGCACTCATGTTCCTGGACCCTGTGTGTCTCTACGTGATGATGGGAACACATTCCAGTTCCTGGTCTCCTGACTGTAGGGCCTCGGTATGGCGTATGAGAACTCGGTGGCATCTCATCAGTCGCACTCATGTTCCTGGACCCTGTGTGTCACTACCTGATGATGGGAACACATTCCAGTTCCTGGTCTCCTGCCTGTAGGGCCTCGGTATGGCATATGACAACTCGGTGGCATCTCATCAGTCGCACTCATGTTCCTGGACCCTGTGTGTCTCTACGTGATGATGGGAACACATTCCTGTTCCTGGTCTCCTGACTGTAGGGGCTCGGTATGGCATATGAGAACTCGGTGGCATCTCATCAGTCGCACTCATGTTCCTGGACCCTGTGTGTCTCTAC
>PNEQ01047220.1:0-13419 GCA_003012365.1 Medauroidea extradentata
GGCGGGCTGACAGGCGAAGAGGAGGTGCGCGACGGGAGTCGAACAGAAGACCTCAAGAGTGAAGACAGCGGTGCACTCGGGGTGCTGCGCAGCACATGGTGAGTCATCACCACTTCGGACTGATAAGGTTGTACATTGTCATTGTTAGAAATACTGTTTATTGGATATATGACTGAATTTTATTGTGATTTATAGTGTTAAATTAATTGATGGTAGACATTTTTTTGGTGCTTTAACTGTCAAAGTTAATTAACGTGTCTGTGACACAGTAGTAATTGTGTGCCTAACTAATTGTGTTGTGAGAGTTCTAGTTGATTACTGTTTTGTGTATTTCGTAGCTTTGAGAGCTATTAAATCCAGTACTTAATTTAACTCTTTTATTTCTAATTATATGACTTCTATCCCAAAAGAACTCAAGGGAATTGCCCACATATAAAGTTTATTTCTCAAGCTTGTAACAATATAATAGTGTCTCGGCATTTCTAATTCGAATGCAGCATGTAATGCTAATGCATTGGACAAATCGGTATATTAATTGCTGTACATCGGAAAGGTGATGTCTCATTTCACCTCCCCCCCCCCCAGAAATCAATATATGGGTACGGCCATGGTTTCGAGCAAAGTTGGTTTGTTGTTTGTGTTGCATGTGCGATAGTGAGCTTATTGCTGTCGTTTACACGGGCAAAATGCCCACCGTGTTTGGTTGAAAGGTTTTAATTAAGCTTCTTAGTGATATGTATTGTTTGTGAGCAATAAGAATTATTAGATTATTTTTAAGGATATTTGTAACAGTTTAAGGTTATTGATTCAGTTTTTGGTTAGATAGTGGGATAGTTGATTACTGTACATAGATTTCTAATTACATTGTGTCTGGTAGTGATTTTAAATAAGCTGAGTAGTAATTTTAATTTGTATCGGGTCATTTAAAATGGTTTGGAAGTGATGGCGGTTTATCTTGAGGTTTTAGGATTAAAGGTTTATTATTAATACCATTATTTTGTAGGACAAATTGGGACTGCTAGTGTTTGGTTGCAGGGTATGTATGGCTGGCTTAAGAAATAATGTAAGTAATGTCGGAGGGTGTGGAAGAGGATGGATAGTGAGGTTGAGTAAGATGGACGTAGAGACCGGTTTCTTTCAAAGTGTGGAGCATTACAACATAAGGATTTAAAGGTGTTGCAGCAGCAAGTATGGGTGTGTAAAGTTGTGAGGATAGGAGTTTGGTGTCTAGGGAAAGGGAAAAGCAAGGGAGGTAATCCGTTGAAATAGGCACACAGGTTGAAGCGAGCAGAGAGAATGGATGTGAAATATAATCTTGGGAAAGCTGGTATATGAGGTGTTGAGTGCAAAATGTTAGGAGTGTAAGAGGGCAGGTGGGAAGGGAGATTGTAGAGCTGATGAGTAGTAAGAAGATGGAAATATCACACAGAATTGAGAAGTTAGAGGAAAAGAGTAGGAAAGTGGAAGGCAAGTGCATACTAGAGATAAAGGTGGAGTAATCAACGTAGGATTATAACCGAAAGTGGTGCGATAAAATCGTGGTTGCAAGTTGTCGGAGTGCGTATGATAAGTTTGATGCTTTCTGGGGCAGATGTTGTAGTAGCAGTGGAGACATTGTTGAGCAAAGAGGTGATTGACAGTGAATGTAAGCAGGATAAATTCATAATCTTCAGGAGCGGTAGGGAAGGAAGAGGAGGATGAATATAACTGTATGCTTAAGGGAGCTGTTAGAAGGGTTGGTGGAATTTATTAGTGAAGAAGAGGAAGTGACGGAAGTTAAAGTTAAATGAGTATATAGAAGAATCATAGTACTGGCAGCATACAGGCCATCAGGGTAAGGGTGGGATGCAATTGTAGTGATAAAGAACAGGATCAACAGACTATGGGACAGGTAGTAGGTTGTTGTGGCAGGGGACATGAATATGCCGAGTGTACAGTAGATCGAGGGAGTAGAAGGGACGGCTAAGATGATGCAGAACAGATGCTTGGTGCAGGCAGTAGAGGAACCTACCAGATGGATTGAAGTGTGGAAGAGGTCCGTATTATATGTGAGGCTAGCCAGGCCTGGGAATATTATTGTTGGTGCGGTAGTACTCGAAGGGATCAGTAAGTGGCTGAGCAGGCAAATGATAGAGAGGTGTAGCAGTACAGGCGAGAAGATAAGCTGGGGGCAGACATTTTTCTAAAGGATAAATTTGAGAACTGGTCCAAAGGGAAAAGTGTAGAGATATTGTGGAGTGAATTTAGGAAGATAATTTATACCATGGAAGATGGCTGGTGCTGGGGAGGAAGGGATACACTGTTTCATGGATTATAGATGGAAGATAAGGAGATTAAAAAGGAAGTGCAGGTACATGAATGCAAAATGAAGGAATGATGGGATGGCAAGTGCTAAGGAAATGATGAGGCAGATGTTTAGACAGCTAGAAAGAAATAGTAGGCAAGTAAGGAGTGATTATCTAGGAAATTTGATGGAGGATGGCAAAGAGGGAATAAAGGGGGGAAATAGTTTGATTATCTTAAGATGGTAAAGTGAAGGGACAGAGGAATACCAATGTTGAAAGAAGTCAGAACTACTACAGACTCAGTACTCGTCAGTGTTCGAAGATTAGGATGATTGGCATTAGGAAACTAGGGGAACCCAGGAGCCTCTTTGGCAGCTAACAATTAGAGAGTGGAATGCAGAAAATGTAGTAAAAGGGCTAAAGTCTAATAAGGCACTAGGCCCAGATGGCACAGGAAATTGTACTCTTAAGATTGGAGGGGGAGAGTCGATAAGATATTGTTGCATGCTGTGTTTCTAAGGGCGGGCTGGATGGGACCTGTGTCGAAACACCTTGAGGACTGGCCCATGACTCAAAGCCCGGGTGTCTCATAGTGGGACTCCCGCCGAAACTACGTCATAGATACCTGTCCCAACTGCGTTTTTGCCCTGCGAAGCGGCCTACGTGACTCGAATCACGTCCGAAACATGATGAATTGTCTAATTTTAGACCTCTGTAATGCGGTAATTCCCCTACTGTTTTGCCTAGTATATAAGGGCTGAATCGACAAATTCGGGGAGAGTTCGCTATTGGTCGTGCTAGAGTACGGTGCTATGGTTGTGGAGGTAGACTGGTGAAGACATCTTGGTGACGTCAGAGTCTACTGTGAGGTGGCAGGCGGCTACCTTCGGAGCAGTGTTGGACGAACGAAGATGACTGCTGCAGCGGGCTGACGGGCGAAGAAGGAGGTACGCGATGGGAGTCGGACCGAAGACCTCAAGAGTGAAGAGAGCGGTGCACTCGGGGTGCTGCGCAGCACACTACGATTCATCACCACGGCGGACTATTAAGGTTGTACACTGTCACTATTTGAAAGACTGTTGATTGGATATGTGACTGAATTTTTTGTGATTTGTACTGTTTAATTAATTGATGGTAGACATTTTTTGTGCTTTAATTGTCAAAGTTAATTAACGTGTATGTGACACAGTAGTAATTGTGTGTATAACTAATTGTGTTGTGAGAGTTCTAGTTTATTACTGTTTTGTGTATTTCGTAGCTTTGTGAGCTATTAAATCCAGTACTTAATTTAACTCTTTTATTTTTAATTATAAGACCTCTATCCGAAAAGAACTCATGGGAATCGCCCACATATAAAGTTTATGTGTTCTAAACCTGTAACAATATCTTGAGGTAATATTTCACAGATCTCTCGAGGAGGGAAAGTTACCACACAATTGGAAGAAAGCAGTTGTGGTCACAGTTTTGAATAAGTGGGAGGATAGGGGGTGGCCTGGCAGCTACAGACTAGTTAGGTTTCATCGAATACTGGGAAGGTATTGGAGAGACTGGTGGTCCAGTATGTAGTGCCGGTTTTGAGCGAGATGAATTAATTACAGTACTATCAACATGGATTTAGGAAGGGATATTCATGCGAGACACAGCTTTAAGGGTTTTTAAAGGACTTGGTGCAGGCAGTTGATGAGGGGAAGCAGGTGGATGCCTGCTTCATTGACTTTTAGAAAGCATTCGATAAGATGCCACATGGAATGTTAACGAATTGCTGGTAGACAAAGTTGTAGTGAGATGGATAAGAAACTTCCTCAAGGGGCGGAGACAGAGGGTAAAAGTCGGAGACTCTGTATCACAAGAGGAAGAGGTTACATTTGATGTGCCACAGGGAAGCGTACTGGGGCTCTTGCTATTTGTAATAATGACAAATTATATTGGTGTAGGGGTGAGTAACAAAATACGATTGTTTGCAGATTACAGTGTTTTATATGCAGAGGTGGGTGGAGGGATCAAGTTGCAGGATAATATTGATAGAAATCGATTGTAGACGAAAGAGAACAAAATGAAAATAAACATATGAAAGACAAAGGTTGTTTGGTTTATGAGGAAGAAGGTTAGGAGTATGGATGTATACAGTAGGGAAGGGCAGGAGATAGTGGAAGCTTCAGAATACAAGTACCTAGTCATAATGATGCAGAGTGACTTAGTGTGGAGAAGGCAGGTAGAGAGAGTGGTGTCTAAAGGGAGAAGGGCTCTAGGTATCCTAGGAAGTGTTTTGAAGGGTGTTAGTAGTATAATGAAATAAAAGGCATATATTACAGTGGTACCACTAATGTTAGAATATGCGGCAGCAGAGTTGAAGCTTTATGTAGACCTGCTGGTGCGGGAACTGGAGAAGGTGCAAAGATGAGTGGCAAGGTGGGTCAAGGATAGATGGAGAAGGCAAGGCCGAGGACAAAGGGAACTTTCGGACATCTGTGATGCTCAAGGAACTGTGGTGGAGCTCGTTGTAGGAAAGGAGAAGTGTGGAAAGTTTGGTTATGATTATATAGGGTGGATATTGAAGTGGGAGGCAGAGAGTCAGGTTACCTGTTAACTAAGGCAGAATATAGAGGAAGAGGGAATAACAGCGAGAAAATTTAGGCTACGAGGGGCAGATCAGAACGAGGTAGGCAGTCAATGCTTAGGAGGATGGTGAGGGGGGTTAGAAGGTTTAGGGGAGGATTGGTAGGGGATTGAGGAAGAGGTCACGGCTAGCTACCAGTGGTTGCCCAATTGCAAGTTATTATTATAACATATACCATAATTATGCACTGTAAAACACTTTAATTAAAACAACAACCATTTCTGTATTCGTAATAAACTTTCTTTTACAAATCACTCTATTTAAAGAAAATATAGAACATACAGTAAAAAAATTGTTATAAGACAACAACCACTATTTAAAACATTTGCAGTTAATTCTAGTTACAAAACTTAGTTCTAATACACTTTTACACTGTCTAAATGTTCACCTCATAACATCAACACTGTAATTTAACAGTTTAGATCCGTCTTATATTTCCGCCATGTTTATGTCGCCTGCTACTGCTGAGATTGATTGACCTTCTGCACACCAGTAAATTCAGCAGGAAGTGATGAGTCGTGTAGTCTCCAACCCAGTAAATTCAGCTACTGACAGCAGCAAGTATAATGTGGCATATGATGGCAGCCCAAGGCTTGGAAAGTTTCTTTTTAAAAGTAACTAGTTCCAGTTCAAGTTCGTCGAAAGGAACTTGCAAGTTCCTAAGAAGTTCCTTTTATGTTTTGCAACTGCATTTATTTTGTCACACAGAATATGACATAATTTAGGATCAAAGTTAGACTAATTCTCTACATAAAATAAATATTATGCTGTATTTGATTCACCTGCAAAACACTACATAGGTTTTCACATGATTATTAATAGTTAAATTCATCTTATTTTTACCAGGATAGTAAAACCATTTTTATTAATACATTAATTGGCATTTCACACCAAAATCACTACAGAACTGTTCCACAATTCGATATATGTGTATGGTATGAATCAGCTGAAACTAGTAAGGAAACACTGACATGGAAGATACTTTAATGAGTTTAGTCAACCTAACACTCTTGTCGCAACAGACCGTTAAACACCCGTTGACATTCCCCAAACATAAAATTTTTGTAAATAATTTCCTCTTGAGATAAAATTCTATTACTTTTTTTGTTCTATCTCCGTAACCCTGAATATTTTAAATTTAAACAAAACGTTGCAGGCTACTTAGTCATATGTCTCTAATGTGAAACACAAATTGGAAAATGAGTTGGAACAGTCTGAGAAAAGGAAAACTTAAGGCCTGTTGTATCAACTTTAAACTAACAGGCTGTTAATTAACACCTTGTGTTAGCTTATTATCTTATTAAAAGCCCAGTTGTGTTATATAATCTGTTTTTATTCCCTTGTTAGCTACTAAGTGTTTAAGAGTTTTGGTGGTGCTTGTACGTGCGTGTTGACAATTGTGTGCTACGTTTATATTTTTTCCGTATTATTTACAAATGCGAAGTGAAATAATGACATTTTGTAACATGCTTAGTCTGTATTTGGCTATTCTGGGCATTTCACTTAAGGTACAAAAGTACCATGTACACTAAACTTAAAATTAATACAATGTCAACATATGTGACGAAATTATAAAAATTAAGAGTTAGAGTTCATCATGTGATTATTTGAGAGATATTGTTGTGGGATTCTCACTATTTCAGAAGATTGGAGGGCTTAACTTTTAGTTTATAATCTTTCATGAAACTTGATTAAAAACTCTTCACGTGTTTACTATCTACACAAATCAAACCTTCCTAATTGAATATTTGCAAAGCCACTCAAATTTATTGCAGAATTTTTGTACGCATGACATGAAACATTGTTAGCACTGAATTGCTTAGAAGTTATGTAGGTATCACGATCACGACGAAAGCCATTTGTAGGCCTAGGTATTTCAGGAAATACTCTCATAAATACCAAGTCATACGAGTTACGAAACTTCGTGGAATTAAAAATCAACTATGGTAAGTTACTCAAATTGAAACCAGTACAAATATAAAACTTAAGGCCGTATGTTTTCCATTTGAGGCATAAATATGTAGAAACAGAACTTGCATTAAAAATGCTGCTTCCAGTGAACAAAGCATGTAATTATTCACGAACATCACCAATCAACCAAAATTAAAAGAGTATCCACCACACTAAATTAGTCACGAAATTAATTAACTTTTGTTTTCCTTACACTTCAAAACACAACTATAACATGTTTGTAATAGTAATTTTGTGACAATTTTCCTCTGTATCTTATCAAAATCGAACTTAACACTTCCTATATTCTCGTACATATGGTTTTCCGGCACTTAATACAAAATGCACTTCGCGTATATAAAGCAGACATTACTCATTAATCCTGTGGGCGACTAAAGCAGTGAAGCACGTGACTGTGTGGATATGCGACAGTAAAAATTAACTTATGTGAAAGAAAATCAAACCACTTGGCACTAAGAGCTTGCAGAGATGAGGGCGGCATTACTCCTGGACAAAAAGATGTTATGTTAAAGGTTCCGAAAAAGAAATAAATGTACTTTTTTTCAGTTACATGGCTAGACAAAGAACGGTGCTGGTACAAGAGCCACAGCGACATGTGGCTGTATCCCTTCACACCCAGAACAAAAGTGACTGACGACCGCCCTTGCTCGGCGGTCGAGATGGGCGCCAAAACGAAATCGCGCTACCGCTTTTAGCAGCGGTGAGTGATTCAAAATACACAAAATACACAAAACACTTGAAAAATACTGCATATTGACCCTTCAACATCTTAACGACATTGTGATTGCAGAAAATATGTAAAAATTAATATTGAGGGAAATTAACGATGCATTGTCTTCAGCTCCGGTTATCTTGTTAAACTGTCTCTCCCAGTCCGAGTTAGCATTAATTAACATAAAATGAAAAAATAACACTTACACTGAAAAATAATTCAAATGACATATATTTGATGCTCTCGGCACCAATCTCAATATGGTCAGTTTGGCAACACGTATCACTTCCTTCACTCGCAAGTCGTTTAGTACTTAAATGTTGGAAAATAAATATGTTGTTATTATGGCTTTCTAGGCTCACTAAATGTGGAATAATTTGGTAAACAACATAATGTAGGATTTGTAATTTATTCATTCCTGCATTCCGCGGGAAAGGCGACATGTCTTTCTGCAAATTTACATGTCGTGCACATTGACATGATGATGCCTGCTAAAACAAGCGATGTCCCTTGCTTATAAGAGGCTTGTACACACTGAGTTATATTCAGATGGTGAACTTACGTCGTCGAATTACGGTTGTTCAGGTGGTGAACACGTGGTCGTATGGAATAAGCAGCTCATTTGAGTCCTGTGGTACTTGAGTGTTCCCGGGTGGGTTCCGATATCCGAACACGTGACTGATGGTGCTGGCGCTTTTGCTCCTGGGGTGGTTGGCTAGGTGGACCGAATGGTCGCTGAAGATGCGTGGGTGGACGAGCTTACATCACGTTGTGCTAACAATGCATTCATGTATGCGAATTTCTGCCATTTACTTAACGTCTAGTGTTATGTTTATGTATTTAGTTTCTTTATTTAATATTTATACATAGAATTAACTTTATAATTTCTTTTACAGTAACATCTTGAGTTTTTGATAACAATGATAAACTAAGAGAATGCATGCAAGGAGTTCATAGCAGCAGAGTTGCTTTTAATTTAGACATAACAACTCTCCCTAAACTGATGAGAATGTCATAGATCCAAGAGGATAACAGGTCGTCTTATTCTCGTGGATCGTCGTAAGTGAGGAACGCCTGAAGGAGACATTGTTGCCATCTCAGATGATCTTACACAATATTCTTTTTCTTGTACACAGGAAGGTCTTACAACTTCATCTTGTTGTTGAGGGTTGTTTGGACCAATAATAATAATAAGTCATCCTGGCAATTGGGCTACCGCATGGTAGCGAATGGACTCCTTCCCATCCCTACATTACCAGGCCTCCAGTCCCTTCCTAAACCTTCCAGCTCCTCTCAGAGTCACCAACTCATTTTGCAGGACATTCCATTCCCTTGCTGTCCTTACAAGCATTGACTGTCTACCACTCTCCATTCTCCTCTATACCCTCTGAATTTTTTCACTGTTGGTTCCTCTCCCCTTGAATGATCCAATTGTTAGCCTGCAGAGCAATCCTCCCCACCCACCTTCACCATTTATTACCTTGTAGATCCTGACCAATCGTTCAGTTCTCATCCTGTCCGTCAGTGGCTTCCATCCCATTTCCTGCTTCATCACTGTAGGTCTAAAGTTACTATCCTCATCACCATCGTATCCCTGCCTTTTCCATTAATTCATTACCCACATCTGCTGCCCTTCTCTGCACCTTCTCTCTTGTACCTCCACCTCCACATATGGATCCCACTCTGCGGCTGCATATTCCAACATTGGCCGAACCATTGTGCAATATGCCTTCTCCTTCACTTCACCACTAACTCTCTTCAACACCCTTCCCAGTATGCCCAAAGCACTCCTTCCCTTTTTAACTACTCTCTCCACCTGTTTTGTCCACTCAGATCAGCCTGCAACACAACCACTATGTACCTATATTCTGCAGCTCTCTTTATTTCCTGCCCATTCCATCTGTACACACATATGCTCACCATTCTTTTCCTAGTAAACCTCACCAACTTAGTCTTGCGAACAATAATCTTCATTCCGTTATCCTCTGTCCAAGCCTATCAATATCTGCTCGCAAGTCGTTTCCACTGCCTACATCTGTGTACAGCACACAGTCATCTGGAAACAATCTTATTTTTCCTGTAATCCTGAGTCCCATGTCATTCACCATTATGGTGAATAACAGAGGACCAAACACATTTCCCTGTGGCACTCCTGATGTCACCTCACCCTCCTCCGACATTGCTTCCCCTACTTTCACTCTCTGCATACGCCCTCTGAGGAAGTCCCTAATTAATTTCACCAAAGACTTGTTGTCTGGTAGCTGGTCTAACTTGTCCATCAACTTCCCATGAGACACCTTGTCAAATGCCTTTTAAAAGTCTATGAAGCAGGCATCTACCTGCTTCCCCTCATCGACTGCCTGCACTATATCCTCTAACAAACCATCAGTCGTCGGAACAATTTCATTTGGTTGGTCGGTGTAGTTTGAACCATATTTTGTCGGTAAGTGTAATGGATGGTCTTTTAATAATCTTCGTTTATTCGAATACCTAGTTCCTCTGTATAAGTGGGTGTGAACCCAGTGTCAAATCTGTCTTATCTATTTCGCAAGATCGTAGCTGGTTGAAGAGAGATTTGATCACATAACCTTGGTCCAGTTCCACTAGATAATATAGCCTTCCTAGCCATTCAACAAAGACTCCAAATTTCCAGTATTGAGAATCCACGTAATTTCGTAATTGGACCCTCATTACAATTGGATAATATTTAGTTTGTATTGAATTTACTTTCGGAAAAATGGATTCTGGAATCCGTGGTCTTATGAGATCCAGGTCTGTTCTAAATCTTCTTCCAAAACTGAGTTCAGCTGGTGTTTTACCATTATCTAGTGGAGTCGTTCGATATTTGAACAGAAACTCTATCAATTTATCTTCTATGGATCCTGGTCCAAATGTCATGCACAGCTTTTGTTTCTCTGCTGACCCGTTTGTTGCAGGATGATTTGCTGCTGGAAAATTTTGAGTAGTGCCATGTTGATTGCAGAAGTTTCGGAATTCATTACTCCTAAAGATGGAAGCATTGTCACTGACCACCTGTTCTGGTAGCCATTCCGAGAGAAAATTTCTTTAAGAGCTGTAATGCTATTTGTAGAAGTTGGATTTTGTTTTGTTATTTTGACTTCGAGCCATCTTGATTTTGCATCAGTGACGACAAAGAAGTAATGTCCTAAAAATGGTCCTGCATGATCTATGAGAATTATTTTCCAAAGAGCATCGGGTTCTTCCCAAGAATGTAACTGTGTTTTCTTCGGATTTTTTTTCACATAACAACAGGCTTCACAACTTTTAGCCAAATTTTCAATATCTTGATTAATGCCTTTCCAATAACAACAATAGGAATGTGCAAGCATCTTCATTTTTACTATTCCAATGTGAGTGTTATGAAGTGTATTAAGGATGTTGTTTTGTAGTGTTCAAGGGATCACAACGCAACCACCTCGTATTATAATGCTTTGGTGTACAGAATATTAAGATTCTAAAATATCACAGTTTAAAAATCTGTTTTTTAGAATTGGTAATTCCTGATCATTATTTGTAGCAGTTCGTATCATTTCGGCTGTGACAGTTCCATTTCTCGTCAGTGTTGATACAAGTTTTTCATTAACTTTGTAGTCTTCTGTAATAAACATAGAGTCGTTTCGTGTGATTTGTAATGGGTTGTCGTGGCCATGGTCGTAGAAGTACAGGTCTGGACACTCGCCTATCTACCAATGCTATGGATCTGACCCCGTTATGACTGAAAGCGCCACTAGCAATGAAATGGTGTTTTAATATTGCAGTATAGCTTCTTAATAGCAGTTCTCCTAGCAGCTCCGACACGAGTTTGCTCCTTGTAATCCCATTTGCGCAATGTTAAAACAACCCCATAGTGCCAGTGGCGCCAATCAGTCATAACGGGGTCAATTTTCAACTCCAGTGTCCAGTACTGTTCCTCTTTGGCCGTGGTCGTGACAAATGTCAACATTTTTATGTAGACTTGATGGACGATGTTCACTGTCGTAGTCAAAACCACTCAAAACATGAGTACAGATATTATCGGCAAAGTTTTATTAGGAGTAAATATTCGGTTTGTTCTTGGAGTTAGTTTCTTTATTTAATATTTATACAAAGAATGAACTTTATTATTTGTTTTTACAGTAATATCTTGAGTTTGTTAAAACAATGATTAACTAAGAAAACGCATGCAAGGAGTTGATAGCAGCAGAGCTGCTTTTCATTTAGACATAACATCTATTGTGCAAATGTGTTCGTTTTATTGCCATTACCAAACCAGGTTTATCTGCATAAACAATTGTTTAACCACATAATTCACATTATGCACTAATGAAACTTGACCTTTTTACCCCCCCCCCCCAAATGTAACAGTAGCAGATTTCTTTCCCTTACCTGATGCTTCTTTATACCCGATTGCAACACACATAACGGTTTTCATTCAAATCTGTTCTTAACAGTATCAATACCATACTAGCCCCTTACGAAAACCTTACTCGATCTAGTCGATAGAATATGCATTTCTAGTACGCAATTGTAATGCCATATACGGTACGTAAATTGTGCTTGTACCGCGGTCGTAGAAGAACAGGTCTGTACACTCGCCTGGATATTTGACCCCCTTGTTGTTTGGCTGTAGTTCACCAAGTTACCGAGAATATTGTGTTTTATTGGCGCTGATGTTACGGCGATCGGACTAAACTCCGCCCACTTCCTTTCCGCTAAGATAAACAATTTATCAAAACGTATTTTTTATCAATTTCTGAAATACTTTCTTCGTTCACAAATTTAAGAAAAGGCTCCAGCAATCTTTATTTACTTTATACATTTAACAATGGAAAAAAGTGGACGGAGATTTAGTCCGACCGCCCGGAAAACAGCGCCAAAAAGTACGACATTCTCGGTAACTTGACGAACTACAGCCAAACAACAAGGGGGTCAAGCAAAATACATTGTTAGATAGGCGAATGTTTAGACCTGTTCTTCTAAGGCTGTGCTATGGGACTGGAAAAATACGAAACTATTAAAAATTCAAATAGGCTGCAACCATTCACTAATACCAGCGCTCAAGCGGCAGAAATTTTCCCTGTGACAAACTTGTACCTACTTGGAGGTAGGAGTATACAGATTGCATGTTGGGGACATCCTTGAAGTCGAAAATATAGGCCAGTTTTGCGCGCACAAATCCTTATTGTTGCCCTACGAAATATATAACGTATTTGACCAAACAACTCTTAGAAGGCGTTTTCAAAAACGTAGTAAGTATAATCTCCATGACAGTATTGTACACATATCAAACTACCCAGTCGTTAAGACGTTTAATGGGGTTTTTCGACAGCACGCACATAAACTCAAATAGTAGTGCACGGCAAAGTCCGCAGAAGCGGTGTAGTTCAGTCATCGATCACTTCAGGTTACAACAGTGAAGAATATCCTTCTGTACTAGTACAAGCCACGGTCGTCTAAACAATTTATTTTCTAATTAAAATATCGGATTTCGGCCATAAATTTATCGATAACGTATTTATCGGATCTCAGGATTATCGATTAATTTTATCGATATATTGGAACCAAAATATCGATACGCTAAATTATCGCTATTATTGCCCATGACCAGGGTCATATAAGTTAGGGCTGGCAACTTCCTAAAGGCGGGTTCCCACTGGGTCGTGGGCTGGGCGAGTTCACGACCTACTTCTCGCCCATTCCACGACCTGCGTATATACGCCTGCTTATTTCACGACCATCTCTGTTCCCACTACGTTTAGTTAGTCGAGAGATTGAGATTGCGCGCGAGAACATGGCAGATCAGGAGGCTGTTGCTGTTGTATGCGAATTACTCG
>PNEQ01047221.1:0-13420 GCA_003012365.1 Medauroidea extradentata
CCTACGTATTTTACTGTATCTTGCCAACTGGCCACTAGATAGCGCTGTAACTTCTATGCCTTCCAACTGATTGTCATTAAAATTGCAATACATAGATATATGATGTAAACACGGGGAATATTTAAGTGATATCCACTTTGCTATAACTCGCCACTAAATGGTACTGCAGGGCATCAACTTCTAGACCGTTACACCTATGCCATAAAAAAACTGGGAATATATAAAAAATAATGTTTGTTTGTTAGTTAGTTCGTCTTCTATGCGTTTCTACAACATTCATCCGACTGGGATGAAACTTTGACGAGTAGTTCTGCGTGTGCCCAGAAAGGTTTCTGCCCAAAATAGAGGGGGAGGGGCAAAACGGGGTAGAGGGACAGAATGGAGTACCCAAAAAATTTAATGGGCATTGCAACACATGACAGGGCAGCTGGTATGGATATGAAGTTCCTAAGAGCATTCGTGATTGTTAGGGTAGAACAATTCTTGAACAATGAGACCATTAGGACCCGAAACACATCAGCAACCACCTCAAAGACTAATTCTTGCACAGGACTTCAGCCAACGTTTTACCGTGAGCCGGCGTGCGACGATTGTATTTTCTCGGGGATGTCTAACCCCTTTATTTCAGCACTGCTCCATACTCACTTCATATCACCCATCACCAGCACAAATCTCTCTGTTATGTGCTGATCAAAACACCTTCCTCTCAATTTGTATCATTCAAACAGGTGTGGCTACACTACACAAAATAAAGTTTCATTCAACTGGAAGAGTAGCCAGCCAATGGTACTGAGGGAGTTTCATTAAGCTAGTGTAGCTACAACAGTGTAATTTGATGCAGTTAATATTACACCTGGAAGTGTGGCTTGTTTAGTACTAGTACACGTTTGAAGTTTTCAGAGGAATAATCTTTGGTTATGACGAGATGCGAAGGTTTGTACTGTTATTTTCCATAGTAAATAAATACAATACAATTATACAGTTATTGACGGTTCGGGATTAAGTGAGCACTCAAGAAAGCCCTGCAAAATTTCTATTTTCAGCCAATTCGTATTTTTCCGCGCGTAACGGCTAACAAAGTGAAATATCTTGCCTCTCTGGTCATACAAGGAGCAATGTAACTATTGATAGTGTTAAATAATATGCAGTAACGGCTAGTGATTTTTTTTCAGAGGTTAACTCTTTGGTGTTCACTTTATACCGAAAGACCTATATTCATTCATAAGTGTATTCGAAAGTGAGATAGTATAACATCTGAACGCATTTTGGGATGCAAAGAAATCGGCATAAATTTGATACAAAAGTGTTATATTCTTGTTTCTGTAAAACTAATATAAAACAAACTGTTTCACTTTCGTTCTCAAAACAGATGACCAACCCAACAAAATCTGTCCAGAAAGTACGAAAAATAAAAAAAAAAATTCATTCAAAGTTCTTGGTTTAACTACTTCACCAGGGGGCCGATTAAATATCGCTTTTTATGGGTGCAACGCAAAATTTGTACCTGCGTTGCGTCTGGTTGCGCTGCATTGGAATTATTAACTCGTGTAATGACATAGAGGACCAGTTTAACTTGCTCTGCACATGCGTTGCGCTGCGTTGGTGCAAACAGAAGGTGGCGATATTTAATCGGCCCCCAGAACAATACTCTACACTGGCTACGCCTAATATGGTTGAGTAAAACGAAACTATGATCTTTAATTGCATTCAAGGACAGAATATACTAACCTGAAATATTTCCGTGGCTCCTATTTTGTAAATAATATTATATTATATTATACATATAATTTCAGTACGTTAACACAGTTTACAGTCACTCCACTGATATGCCACATTTACTGTGAATTGTTTCAATGGTTACGGAGGACACAAAATAACTTCACTTGCGGCACTATATCACAGTACTCCAGTAAGTCACCAGTAAACTTCCATAGAACCAAAATGTTTGATTTGGATCTCCAAAAGAATTGGACGACAATGTGGTCCGGGGGTCCTCCCTAGGAAAGCCCGGTTTCCAAGGCGCAATATTTCACTATTTAAGCTTCTTTCCGTACCTGTACACAGAATATTTCATTTGAAATAAAAATTCTTAATTTCTCACAAAACAAGTACCAAAACGGTGTTCCGACCCCAGTGCATCCCTGTGCAACAGTCGACCAATTAAGATGCGTGTGGGTCTACCTTATGCTGGTAACAACTAATTTAAGACTAGAAATTGGTTGAAATTATGGTCTGAAGAGTCTACCTTTAATACATTTTATTACTTTGGAAATGTAATACAAGGTTTCATGAACATCGCATAGTATTCGTAAATGTCTGCAAATATAACAGTCCGATTAACCCTTACACGAGCCCGACTAAATGGCATACTGAAAATTTGATATATGCCTAATTGTGCGGTACTGCGTGTAGTATGTAGTTTATTAGTTATGGTACACAAACCTTTGCTTACACACTTAGCAATACCATAGGACATGGCAGACGAAAGCAGCTGTTTTATTTATAACCAGTAAAAATGAATTATATATATATATATATATATATATATATATATATATATATATAGCTAATTAATCTAATGTGCCTACCCGCTTTCAAAATAAGTGTAATAAGATATTTAAGTAGTAGTGATAAGTTGTCTGTGGTGTTTCTTATATGTAGAAGTATGAAATAATCAGGTTTGTAATTTTATATAAGTGCCTTAAGTTTTTAAATTTTTTCTGTTAAATGAAGACCAATCACAGACGTTTATTACAGTTGGTAAGCAAAACGTCTCACTGGCCCAGTCAAAAGATGATACACACCCGATGGAAAAAAAGTAATAGGGATGTAAGCACTACAATGAAACCTACCACACGCTATGCTACAACACACATTTGTCTGTAGCATATGCGTTTTCTGCTTAATACGAATCACTGCAAAGCAGTTTTGCAGCAAAGAATGTTTTTAATTCAATGGCAGCAAAGAATGTTTTTAATTCAATGGCAGCAAAAAATGCACAGTCATAATTGTTTACTATTATTTTATAGTAAAGTTAGTTGTAGTTTGTAAGGCAAGATTAATGTTTATAAAAATATAAATTATTTGTTGCAAAAGAAAACATTGTCAACAATGAAAACATTTTAAATGCTATTCATATACTCGCTAAAAATTTACTTTTTAAGCATTTATTTCCTTTAAAGCAGCATTACTTTATCACAAGCTAAATAGTCAACAAACTTTTTTTGTTAGGAAAACATTTTTACTGTGCAAACAGTCAACTTTCCCGTGACAAGTTATTATCCTTGATCATTGTGTAGGATTAATGTAAACAAAGAATGAATAAAGAATTACAAATTAATACTGCAACACATAAATGAAGGATATTATCTTTAAAAGAGTTGTGCAATGAGATTGTATGACTGGATGTAGTTTTATGTACATACTCTCTTGCGATGTAGATGTCTGTCCAAGACAGACATAAACAGGTGAACAATTTTAGCCAACAGTTTCATAAAAGAATCTCAGGCAATATAAGTCGTATCAAGTAGTAAAGCATGCCAAATTGTACTTTAAACCAAATTAATTTTTTGTTAAAAAGACTGGAACGGAAGCTCAACTATAATAAATGATGGTCAAGGACTATGACTAATCGCTAGGGACACGAAAATGTCGTGAATTCAATTACCTGCATGCTAGAATCCATTGTACTATGCACACTCAAGCCCTGTCTATTCGTTCATTGTCTGCTGTTCCACTGAGTAGTAGCTAGTGGACAAATGGTCGGGGCTTGAGTATGTATAGGATAGTTGATTATAACATGCAGGTCGTTGAATTCGCGAAATTTTCCTGTCCCTACGTTAGGGAAAAAATTGAATATTTTCTGATCTGTTAAATCTAAATGTCTAACGCTCTTCTCGTTATTGGTGTATCGCCAAATCACTGGACAAGGTACGTCCTTGTGTTCGTCTGCAATCCATTAAACATCGTCCAATAAATCATCGTTCAGGCACAGCAGTGCTACTTGCTGCAATGTTTTCAAATATATTTTCGCAACATATTACTTTTGTGGTTTCCACTCTCTCTAACCATTGTTGATTTACAGAGATTCTGAACGTAACGACAATTTAACATTCCTAAACTTTTTCTTCTGGGTACTTTTTACGGCTCAAGTGATGGTATTAATACGTATATCAAGACTTATTTTTAAACGTGACCAAATGAAATAGTGACAGCGAGACCTCATCGTCCAAATCTACACGATCTCTCTCTCTCTCTTTCTCTTTCTAGAGTATTTTAATTTTTGCTCCGCCGACGACCCCCGACAGTTATTCGTGACGCCAGCCATCTGAAATGAATGCTTAATGTGTCATCCAAGCGCGGCAGCAGTTTCACCATGGCAATAATCACCAAACCGGAGCAGGGCTACGTCTGGGTCGCTATTTTTAATTTTCTGGAGCATCAGTTGTACTCTGCCCTATGACGCGTACAAGCCTTCTACTGTGAATATTTAACGTACAAGCATGGTATTAAACTACCAAGAATGGCTATCAAACGACACGGAAAAAAATTATTATTAGCGAATTATGATATGTCTGGCAAACGATAACCCGTTTTTCTCACTAATTCGGGATTATATTTGGAAACAAATTTTTAGAGCCTCGTTGTTTGACTTAATAAAAACTAAACAAGGTATTTTAAGTAAAGCATTCTTTCAAACGTTTGCGGTCACAATAATTAATGTTCCCCGACATTTGATAATAAGGCAAGTGGTACAATTTTTTTTTCAACTGGTCACCGACGAGCGAATTGAGCCCGTCACGAAAGGCTACCGCAATAGTTGAATATTCTGCTATTACGCTCTGGGTTAAGTTGCTCCTACTATAGTTGATAAGACAAAATAACTTTCACGTTGACAAGAAATGTGTAGCGAAATCACGGCATGTTTGGCGCGGGTTTTTTGCCTGACAATTCGACTACCGATTCGACGCATCGCCCGCCTTCACAAGCGCTGTATTTGCGCTTTCCTTCGCTCTGCTTAAAGAAGATTTGCCGAGGTAGAGCGTATATAAAACGCCCTTGTGCAACTCGGGGAGTTACATTTAAGGAAAACGTATGTATTCAGTGTTTACATCTGAGCACCAAACTGCGACGCATGCCAAAGAAAATACTGTGAGTATCCCCCCTCCTACAATTTGGCCTGTATACTACGAGCATAGCGCTGAACTCTGTAAGAACTTCAACATTCGCGCAGCCCCAGTTGGCGAACATTCTAAATGAGAAAGTAACATTTTCTATTTATACTACATTTATCACAGAAGATGATAAAATATAAAATGTAATGAATTCCTGGTACAAATTTAACCGGCCTAATGTTGTATATTCCTGTATCTTGTATCACATGCGTAATAGAAAAATATTTAATATCAATGCTGGTCTTTTATATGAATTTCAAGTAGGCCCTGTTAAATTGATACAAATATGTTGCTACTGTATTCATATTACGCACTGTAAAGAGGAAAGCAAGTCTACCCAGAGAATAACTTCCAATTTCACCCTCGCCCTTATTTAGTACGGTAGCTCGTGGGGTCACTTAAATATAATAAATAACCCCACACCCTTTATATATTTCTCACTTTCAGATCACCGTTTCAAGTTAAAAAGAACGTCTTATCTCACATTTAAAATATCAAGAATGTATGAAAAATGTAAAAAAAAAAATAATAATTGCTAAAGGAAAATGAGTAGAATGAGGTCATTTGGCAAAGATGATTACCAAAATTCAAATTTTTAGACATATACTTCTATTACAGACGGGCTCTCTGAAAATTTTGAACAAACGAAAAGCCTTCTTAAAAAAAAATTTTAAATAATTTTGCTTACTTTTTATAAATCGGTAAGAAGAGATGATGGTTTATCGCAGGAGAACCTGACTGCTTACTGGGTTTCAACGTACGTTCAGCTTACCTGAAGATTACTGGCTTTCGCTTTATTGAGCCAGTAAGAATCCCGCTATTGTAATATTTGATGCCTGTTACTGGTCAGCAGACAGCAATGTTGTGTCGTACATCAGCCAATCATATATGCTGCAAGAAACTATAGCGTTTTCAAGGGTATGTTGGCACAAAATATTTTCGCGATATACCATCATCAAAAGCACGATTATTTCGCGAATTGATTCTAGGTCTGGTTGAACGTCAAGAAGACTTCACTGCCATTGCTGTGATCGGACAACAGTAGTTCAGATACACATTTCACGACTGTAAAACCAGTAATAAATAAGGAAATAAATCGTAATGAACTCGCGTAGTACCTTCTTGTACGCTAAGAAGCCAATGAATACGCGACTGTGGCCAGTGCGTGTATAGGACTGAGAAGTCTAAGCTGCTACCAGATGAACACACGAAATAATCGTGCGTCTAACCATCATCTCTACCTACAATATATAAACTCGGTCCATGGTAACTTCTGTAACCTATAATTAGAGGCATGCAACTCCGCGTTATTTGACGATAAGCTGGAATCCACTAGCTTGTACTGACCCGAACACATGTGACGTCATTGGCTCCGGGCTTTCGTATCATTGTGTGCCTGCATTACAGGACAGTGGGCACTGTACAGTTGACCTTATATCATTGTTTGATAAAAGGGCTATCAGGCGCGCTACACATACTGCCAGCCAACAACAGCCAGGTGAACACACAGTAAGTTAAAGAGTCATATATATGTTGGAAACTTTTTCGATCGGGCCATTGTTTATTAAACGTGACCTTGAGGACTCCGAACCATTGGCGGACATGCGTAAAATCAACACACTCATGTACTCCCGCGCTACACCGTCAAATGTTCAAATGCTCACTCAGTGTAGCAGCAGCCAATGTACAAGTAGCCGTTGATCCCGCGAAATATCCGCGACTCTAATGATGGCATATCGCAAAAAATGTTTGTGCCAACATGTCCTTGAAACAGTTTTTATTTCTTGTGACATGTATTATTGGGTGACATATGTCTGACACAACGTAGCTGTCTGCAGACCAATAATAGGCACCAAATATTACAATAGCGGGATTCTTGCTGGCTCAGTCAAATATACTAACAACTCCAAGTACAGGGATAACACAGTGAGCTTTTGATAAGCTGAACGTGGGTTGAAACCCAGCATATAATCAAGATTCCCCGCGATAAAGCATTATCTCTAACAATAGTCTAGTCTGGCTTATATATAACTTACATGTACAGCTGAAGTATAGCAGTCTAATAAACAACATTTACAAACATCAACGACGTCACTCGTCATGGTGAACAAGTGAAAACCATGCTGAAATGAGTAAGGCATACATTCCGATAAAACTGGTTTTGAACTGCCAATATTTACACAATTACCAGTACTTAGGTTTAGTAGATTACGCTAACCCGGTGGGAATGAAATCTTGCGGACGAATAAATAATGTGCAACATTAAGCTGAATGTGAATCACGAAGTTGGAATAGATGGCCTCAGTGGTGCATATTTGAAACGTGAAAATTAACTATTAAATGACAAGCTAATAATATAAACGAACGTAATTTCGTATACAGGTAAATTATGTGAAGACAAGTAATCGCATAAAAAATTATGTTACATAAAGTAGGCCCTTTCATACAATACCCCCCAAATTGCTTAGAGCTTAGTGACCATCTGCTATAGTGATTTGACATGTCATGTACGTAATTAGCATGCAAAAACGAATAGATAAAAGGTCACCTTAAGTTCTAATCCCGACCGTTGCCACTGAAATCACATGTTAAGTTGGGTGTTGATTGTATGGTTGCCTGGGAGGTATGCAGAGGCGCCAGGCGAGGCATTTGGACGGTGTTGTAACGTGGCACGTGTAATCTTTTGTACGGAAAACCAATTAACTTACTCATATTACATGTATCTACGATAAGAACGCACACTTGAAGCAATGCTTCTGTGTTTTTAAAAACTCAGCACGATTGTTAGAAAATTCATATTCTGGCCTCTCAAAATGTCAACAACCGCTTGTTTTAGACTGCTGTAACTCAGAAAATACAACCTGAATTCGTAAAATGCAAAGCGAGAGGCATGCGTTGGCCTTTACTTCATACTATCCAAAAATAAAATTTTAGGGTCACTCCTCTTAAACACAGTCATTCATAACGTGTCAATTTCTTAAGAGGAGTCTTCACCGGTTTCAAATTTCCACATTTGACGCGTGGAGACAGCGGAGCGATAAGAGGCAGAATACCACGCTCGACGGTAAGCTATCACCTCTGTTCACAGCTCGCTACACTGGCGTGCAAGGTTTTCGATGTAGTATTTTTTTCTATGGGACTTCAGGAGTCTAAAATAAGTAGTTGTTAGCATTTTGGGAGTTCCGAATATAATTTTTCTAAAAAGCATGCTGAGTTTTTAGAAACACAGAAGCATAGTTTCAAGTGTGCGTTCTTTTCGTAAGTAGGTCTAAACGTAATATGAACAAGTTGTAACAGGCCTCTTAGCCAATCAGATTGATTAAATGTAATGTTCATTGTAAATAACGCAAAATGTGATATAATTATCATAGAGAGTCCGTTGACATTTCATTGTACTCAGAATTGTGTGTTTAATCTTGCTCAGTCGTGATAATTTGTTTCAATTAATTCATTTTAAATTCAATTTTGTATACTGGCCAGAGGCGAGGGGTTTAAGAGGAGTATTATCAATTATGTTACGGCCATTTAACCCTTCACGCCGAAGGAAAGAGAAAGCTGGGAATGAAGGCCGTGAGTTCGCCCACAGCCTTGAATTTGTGTGGGAACCAAGGCTCAAGGGGCGAGAAGTAGGTCAGCTCAGGGGGCGTGGCTTCGCTTACCCCCTGCAGTAAAATTTAATATTAACTTTATTTTCGTTAGCGTAGAGAGTTCAAATTCTGTATATAAGTTGGTGTGTATGTTCATGTTAATCTGTGTGAATTTTGAATAGATACATTAAACCGG
The DNA here is from genome assembly GCA_003012365.1 of Medauroidea extradentata. Lineage (NCBI taxonomy): Eukaryota > Metazoa > Arthropoda > Insecta > Phasmatodea > Phasmatidae > Medauroidea > Medauroidea extradentata. Next base: position 8,958 of record PNEQ01047221.1, read on the forward strand.
TGCGGAGGAAAGACCATGTTTAGTTATGCCAGTCGTCCACAGAGCTTGTGATTGGCTGGGAGCGAAAGGGGGGAGTTTTTAGGGAAAGTGTCGCGAGTATTTCGGTTAGGCTTGTTTTGGGGACTTCTACCGCAGACACCACGAGAGGTGGTTGTGTCCCTTGCCGCGGGTATTCGCGGGGATCCGCGTACGTGATAGGAACTCTTGCCACGGACACCACGAGAGGTGGTTGTGTCCTAGAGCCGCGGGAATTCGCGGGGGTCCGCGTATTGGATTGTAGAACTTCTACCGCGGACTTAGTGCAGATATTCGCGTCGTCCGCGAATTATTTGTGGAGACACTAGTTGTGGCTGTCACGAGAGGCGTAAGACTGACTAGCTAAACACGGGTTTCCGAAATATTCTGAAAAGAAAGAAATTCCGGCTTTATTATTTCGCTACTAGTAACACCTACTACAACGGTTGTCAAAATTAATGCCTATCTTTTCTCTGTAAATAAACGAGGAAGGTTATCAAGTTAAGCGGTTTCACGTATAAAAGAACAAGCGGGACAATCTTCAACATTGTCGAATCTCCAGGCGTGACTCCTCTTGATACCATTTACTGTATATTTATTTAATTTTCCATCTTTGCCCTTGAGGCCGTCTGCCTCCCTCATAAATCACATTAGGTCCAGTGTTGCATAATATTTCTTTTGTCTTCAGGATTTTACTCCCGCCAGGGTAGAATATATTAACGACTCATCCTGTACGTACGTATATACGTATGTGTTTAAATATACACACACATTTTACATAGTTAGCGTTGGAACTTTGGTTTGGATTGGTCCCCTCTAGAAGAAAAAAAACTATATCAGGCAGTAAAAATATAGTCTATTTATTAATCCGTGTTACAGAAATTTCTTATGAACAAACCATTTGTTCGGTTCGATGGCTAGAAGCTTCAGCGTGCGATAGCAGGAGTGAATGGACATCGACCCCGGAACTCCACGGAAACTCCGAGAGATTAGAGTGCCACTCGTCTTTCCTTTTATTACCACCGTACGCCAGTTGACCTTTCGATGAGTGAACCCGCTCGACCATTCGTACATTCGTGCATTAGTGTTGGGTTACATAGTTCCTCCTATCCGCTTGTCTCTTTTCCTAGCCTTACCCTTTCTCCATATGTCATCCTTTATCTCTCACTCTCGTTTTGTCTCTTGCTCATTATACATCTGTTTGTTTGAAGTACTATTTGTGTGTATGTATTTGAATAACATTTCGAAATTCTAACAACATCTACGAGAAAATAGAAACAATAAACTTTAGTAGCTAACGCGTAATAACTTTAATTTAAATACAACATCGGTAGGATGCAGATATTTTATCTATTTGCGAGTAACTTCGCTTAATCATGAAGGCAAACTGAGTTAAGCATGTAATGCCAATCTCTTTCGCCTTCGTGGTATGCAATATTTCGCACAAGCTGATAAGCATAGCTGCATCCTACCGGCATTGTTTTGTAAACGATTATAAAATTATTAAATAACCGTTCCGGAAAGATTTTTTTATTTTTATTAAATAAAAGTCCGTAGAAGCTGATGTTTGCATATCAACCAGTTATTCAAATACGCATTTTAAATACACAACGAGTTCATGTAGTTTGATTACAGGTTGATTATTTTACAACAGGTTGATTATTTTACAACATACTTCTAAGACACTGTCAACTCAATGATTTCGCACATTAATTTCTTCTGTCTGTTTGCTTCGCAGATGCACAAATGATAACATAGTTAACTGTTTCACGAATATACTTTCTCTGCTGCGAACTTTTACTTAAATTTGACTGCACGGTCCTCACAGTGCGAGGCAGTGCAGAGGTAATACACAATGACTCTAGTTCCGGAGGCCCCGTGTTCAATTCCCGGTCCAGTCATCCTGATTTCGGTAATCCACTGTTTTTGATAATTCTACAGGTGAACTTCAGCATTATGCCACTGCCGATTCCCTTACCTATCTGAGTATACGATGAAGTCTCGAGATTCCGTATCTAACTCGCTGTCGACGAGCTGTTAAGATTTTCTCACGTGCTTGTTTTACAGCGTCATCTACACGGAGTTTTGCTCGTAGGAGGAGGCACTGTACCGAAGGGATATAGAGGCTACACTGATGGGTGTGACCGTGTCTAATGTGCCATATTCTGATAAACCATTTTATAACAATCTAGCAGTACTCCCGCGGCTTTGCTCACGTGTGTTACTCACAGCAGACAATACTTGCTTTAAACGAAAAACCTATTTGTACACCAGGTAAGTAGTTCAGTCATCAAGTGTTAGAATGACAAAGTTGCTAGTTGAGTTAACTTTGCAGCAGGATAAGTACCTATAGCTGTCCACCCGAAAAGCATTCTTAGGTTGGTCGCTGCCACTAACAGCGACTTCACCTGAGCCTTATTTATAGTCACAGCAAAATTGGCATTGTGGGGTATTTACAGACACCTAAATGTAAGAGGGTAATCGAATGAAACACGCAGTTTACGTGGTATGAAGACTGATTTCCCTCGAGCACAACCATTGATGATGATGCCCTCAATAACAAACTTAATTTTCAAAACCTTCACTTGAAGTTAAGTTCCATTACGCAGTTTTGGTGGGAAAATATTTTGCAGAAATATAAACTCATTTGGTGCCCCAACATTGAGGTTAGTGAGATGGTATATGTGGGATGACGCTGTCGAGTAACTTTAGTGGATCGTGGACTGCATAGTACATTTTTACCACTTTTGAACGACTTCATCCATATTGCACTAATTTAATCCGTGTCGCAGTTTTTGTGTGTCAGAATTTCTCATCTTTAAAGCTTTAACGGAATTTGAGCCAAGAACCTTTGGAACAACAGGCCGGAGCTACAAACAAATGCGCCACGTAACGTCGAAATTATTCATGAAAACTAAATTTAAAAGTACAACATTACTTTCCTATGCTCATAGAGGTTGTACAACATGTCTCGATAGAACTGTAGACCGAAACTCATGTACAATTTGTTTCTCACTGGTCGTACTTGTTTTCGGATCGCCTGCCTTGATAGTATGCAAACTAAGTTTTCTTCTTAGTAATTAAGTTATCGTATAAAATAAAAAACTTGTATTACTTTGTTTTAGATACTTACGTAAACATCATTCTGACGCGCACACCACCTCAATATATCTACTGGTTAGATAAGTATCATCGGATGATATAAAATAAATGTGAAGCCTTTTCGCCACTTTGGGTGTCGAGTTTCGAAAAATACTAATTTCACACCCTAAATATTTGTTCGAGTATCCAAGAGAAGTGAAAAGCAGGACGAGAGATCGATCAGTCGAAACAAAATCGGTCATTCATTGAAAGTCACATATAACTCCTATACAGTACTCGGAGTTAGAATTTTGAAAAATCTTAAAACCCTTTTGCGGCCACTTGCCTAATCATCATCCTGAAGCAAAAGTAAATTGAATATCTCAATAGGTTCGATACATATCGGAGATTTATCTAAAACATATTCCAGGTATTTTCACCACCTAAGAGACTGAATTTCTAAAAACCCGAGAATCACATTTTAGACTACTTTACTGGTGTCTCTTGAACATGAAAAACACAATAGCCCGATGGGTTTCATCACTTTTCACCTCCTTAGGTGGGGAATTCCGAAAATTCCTGAAATTACTTTTCAGGTAATTGAGAAAGCATCAATCTTAATCAAAATTCACGTCGCCATGTAAAAATCAATGGGATCGATATGTATCTATTGTGAATCTACAACACATTTTGCCCTTTTCTTAAATTCTTTGGGGCCAAATTCGGAATAAAATATTTTAATGGCATTTGAGATATTTACAAATGCATCAATTTAAAGCAAAGAGCACCTCGATATTTCGATTGGTTCGGTAGATATGGAGAAATAATCGAAAACACATTTCACGTATTTTCATCCCCTTAATTAAAGTATTTCGAAATGTCTTGGAGTCTTGTCCTAGACATTTGTAGATATACATAAACAATTGAAGTAAAAATCACGACGATAGTCAATTGTGTTTCAGTGATATATACGATTAATATGTGACGGCCATATTTTATTGATACTTTTATATATAGAGAAATTAATGTAGTTTAGGTTAATTATGATGATTGATTGTAATGAAGGGGCCTTTATTGTCATATGTAACATATTGCCATCCATTTTAACTTCAGTATTGATTGTGAGGGGTCTGTGGGATCCTATGATAGGCCAGTATAAACACAGTAGAAAATATGACTATTACTAATATTATCACAGAGGTGTCGTGTCTGGTATCATTTTAACCTGTGGAATGTCACAGACTCGAATATGCTAGTAACATTAAGATAATTTTATGTATAATGATTTTAGTTTTTAAGAGTGATAATTGCCCGCCGGTCTGGCGACAATAGAGCAGATGATGCGTGAGCCTTACCACATGCTGTGC
>PNEQ01047222.1:0-13421 GCA_003012365.1 Medauroidea extradentata
ATCTAGTTTTCCCGTAATGGCACTTCAAAGTCAAAATTTGCGTATTTTTACTTCATACAAAACTTGAAAACTAGTTAACATAATGAAATGAAAAAAATCATATCAAAACTACGCGTTACTGTCTATGGCCTGTAGCATTTAAAACCCGTTACAAAAAATGTTTATGTTAAATAAAAAATTTCAAAATTTAAATTTTTTTGGTACTTTTAGATATTTATTTTAAACACAGAAATATTTTATAATGTGTTTGTATATGCTTCAAGCCGTAGACGGTGACGTGTAGTTTTGATGAGATTTTTTCCATTTCATTATATTTACTGGTTTTCAAGTTTTGTATGAAGTAAAAATATGCAAATTTTGACTTTGAAGTGACATTACGGGAAAACTAGATGAGCTAGTTTTTTTTTCCGTTAGATGTTAATGTACTTTTAAGTAATGTCTACAAAACTAACACTATTTTATACAAATATAAAATTATGAATTTTTCCCCACTTGAACGCCCTTTACACGCAGGAGTAGAATTCAAGCAAGAAAAGAAGCAAATTAAGCCGAGACTTAAACATTTTGAGGACATTTAACTACCAAAAAACGTAATGAATAGAATCAAATTTTAAACAAATTTATCTCTTACGTTTCTTTGTAAAAGTTATGTTCCGATAAAACTACTTGTAAACATTATTAATTTGCCAATTTCGGGGGAGGGGAAATGCTTCTAAATCAGATTTTGCACCGATAATCTATATATTTTGATCATATTCATTCCCATTAATCAAATTTCGCCCGTTTTACGGTACCAGTAATTTTTTTCTAAATTTTCCGATTTACATTTTTGGGCTCATCTCAAATAGTGCCAGCAGAATTTTTTTATGGGCAGCGTAATTTACAAATGCTGAGAATTCTGAAGTTTCGTAATTTGCCATAAACATTTCAACATCGTATTATATTGTAATGTCTACCCGTTTGTAAGAAGTAGTATATTTTTTCTTTATTTTATCTAAGTTGTATTGCCAGTTTTAAGATACAATTCAAAGTTTAAATAGCGAAACATTAAAAATCTACTAAAAAAGAGCAAAAATCTGATCAAGAAGAATATCTTAAAAGAGATTGTCTTCAAGGAACTTTTTGATAAAACAAATTCATTTATAAACATTAATTTTATTTGGTATTAAAATTTTAAGTTGAAAAGTCCATTAGTCCATAGTTTTTAATAAGTAAAAACATTGGTCTTCATCGTTTTCATAGTTTTACTACAGTTCAGTTTATGTATAAAGAAGCTCTCTTACAGTCGTTTAAGGGATGTAAGAAATACATGGCCGGGTGTTTTTAAAATGTTTAATTTAATGCCTACTTTTTTAGATACAATGCTTAGAAACATGGTTTAGGGGCATCTAAAAATGGCTGAAAACTGCTTTTTCAGACTGCCGTCATGGAAAAAATACCAACCGGAATGGTAAAACGAAAATAGAGAAGAATAGGGTGAACTTTGCTTTACACTTTCCATAAATAAAGTAGTACGGCCACAAACACTGCACGCCGTTTTCGCGCCCCTTGCATGAAGGCGACACTTGTTGACGCATGAGTTTGCCAGTGTCCATACATCAGCCGCGCTATCTAACGCGTACTGCGTAGGACTCATAAGAGTCTGTCTCCTTCCTACGTGTTGATTCATTGGTTTTTCCTTGCCTGTTTTAGTTTCATCACCTAAAATTTCATAAGCGCCACTGTGGAAACATAGCTACTTATCAGTGCAGTAGACACATAAGAAGTGAACTTGGAACCCATAATGATTTTTAGTAAATAAAATTAACAAAATTGATATTTTTGTTAACTTATATAATAGTGACGTAATTATGATTTCGTAGCTCCCTTCTTATAGGCCTACGTCTACTGAAAGATAAGATCAATAAATAGACTGTTCACAATAATGTGAGCACTGGTTAAATTTTTCTCTCGGCCATTTCGCAATCATCTTTAATTAGACACACTGGTAAATTGCTAGGCTCCAACAAGCTATGTATAACACTGAAAGTTTTGCACCTATATTGGCTACCGTTTATATGAAGTACTGTGGCCCTCTTCAACAGACCCAATTAGAACTGAACAGTTGTAACACAGAACGTGTGTGATTTGCTAGAAAACTGTTCACACGTGTCACGACAGAGGTACTATAGTTTATTGTAGACTATGTTAAATATTTTCACGATTTTCCAGTGTCTCTATCTTTAATATGTTTGACATGAAAATTCCCCTGTAACAAAAAAAAAAACATTGTAAGCATTTCACCAATCTCAGCCCTTAACATATTTGGGCCAAATGAAATACAGCTTTTGGATATTAAAAGTGTTGGGGCGTGTTTCAATTGTGACACTTTTGGAATTTTCGGTCATGCAACAAAAGTAGGAAAGGAAAACCAATTAATCAACACATAGGAGGGAGTCTGACTCTTAAATTTCACCTACCGGGTCGGGAATCGAACAAGGGACCTTAAACCCACCTGCCAGAATCTATAACAACTCAGCAAAGCGGTCGGACATTCACAAGCTTAGCAGAATCAGGCAGACGTTTTCCTGCCAATGATATACAAGACACTACAAACCCTGTTATAGGCCTACATCTAACGTAATGGATAGAGACGATGGCTAATGCCCACGATTTTTCGCGAAAAGAATTCTGCAACAGTTTGTTTCAATGCCTTATGTGTACGAACTGGAAAATTTCGCGAATTAAATTACCTGTAGGCCTAGGCTAGAATCCATTGTACTATGCATACTCAAGCCCCGTCTATTCGTTCATTGTCTGTTGTTCCACTGAGTAGCAGCTAGTGGACAAATAGTCGGGGTTTGAGTATGCATATGATAGCTGATTCTAGCCTACGTGTTATTGAATTCGCGAAATTTTCCAGTCTCTGCTTGTGGGGACCCTTAATTTTCGCGAAAATAATTTTGCCTCACTTTGTTTCAGTGACTTACGAGCTCATCTGTAGTTCTACTTCATAGTTATTGGCAGCGTGTATTTGTGAAGTGATGTCTGTCGTTTGACTTTGCCAATCACAATAACGTTACTACAACTTCACAAGTCTGTGATTTGCCAGTAAAACCCCAAGACACGTCACAGCTAAGACGTCCAATCACTGATTATGAATCAGAACTGCAGATGAGCACGTAAGTCACTGAAACAAAGTGGGGCTAAATTATTTTCCGCGAAAAATCGTGGGCTCTAGGTATGGTTTATTGCCGGAAAAACTTGACTGTTTGCTGGGATTTCAACGAAAAATTTAACAAATAAATCAATTATGAATCTATCTTTCCATATTTCTTGCTGATTCAATTTCATCTTGCAGCTAGTTCGCGGTTGTATACGCAAGAGGTGTGATCAAACATTTGTTAGCAGCATGTGCGTTGCAACACTGAATAATATTGTCTGTTAATAATTGTATTAAACCTGTAATGTCCAGAGCCAGGTTCCATAGTTTTAAATAGTACGTATGGTGACTCATGTTTTTAATGTGAAAAGCAAAGGGGCCGATATTTGTGCACAGTTGCTTCCTTCCTAGTACAGATTGAAAAGAAGATGTGTTTTCTTACAGAACAGTTTGGCAAAGGAAAAACTTCTGCTGCTACTTTCTCTGACATCGCTAACGTGTGTAATCAAATACGAAACCATACTAAAATGAAATTTAACTAGTCCTAGGAAGGACAGAAGAGGAAAACAATCTTCATGTGTCAGGAAAGCTCTGTGATTGGTCAGTTTACACGTCTTAACGACACCAGCGCTCAAACTGTAGATATTAGCCCTGGGGCAAACTTTTAATATTAGTCTTTCCAACCTGTATTAGGATTAACCTTACCCAGGCTTCCAAGCTTCCTTGCTGAACCATCCGCCTAGACGTGGTGCGCGAACAATACAAGTAACTATCAGAGGCGAAGACTGGAGGTGTTCCAAGGCATGCGCTGCTAAGCAATGACTATATTCTATCCATTGTAAGGTTGCAGCTAATTCATCCAAGTGAATACCAATAACTTTTTTTGCATAGCGTAAATGTCATTTGAAATATTGAAAAATACAAGGTAACAATGCTACGGCACAATTACAATTTGAGGAATCAAGATATAATTGAATTGCTTTGATTTATTTCGTTAGCAATTCTTATTTCTGCTGCAACCTTAGAGTGGACAGAGTATAGAGACATGCAAAATTCGCGATATTTTCTGACAGCTAACTAGAGTCCAAGTGACTATAGGCTCGTTCGACGTCTCCCGCTGGCCGGTATTGTCGTGACTTGCCGCGGAGAATGCTTACACCGCAGAGTTCCCAATGTCTGTAAAAACACGCAAACACGCGTAAGCGGCAACACATAGACGTTCGTGGCCATCGCATGTTATGCTCTGTTATGTATAGGAAAGTGAAGTTTAGTCTGCTACCAATTGATAACGTGAATTTTGCGTGTCTCTAGCAATGACTATACATTGTCTGTGGAACATTAGACAGGTGGAGGCAGGTAAACTCTTCTCGAGGCAACCCACAAGCAGCAAGGAATGAATTTTCCAGCTACAGGCCTCGGGCTTCACAAGACAACTTCATTTGGTGTGACTCGCAGGCGTATAAACGCCACGTGCACATAGTGTAATCAGATATACTGTAGCTTGCCACTGATAACTATGAAGTTTTGCTAAAGATTATTTAGTCATTCAAGTGACTCCAAAAACATGCCTAAAGATATAAGTAAAATATCCATTATGAGCACTTAAAGCTTTCTTTTTTTTACTTGTTTAAATGTTAAAACACCACTACACATCTTCCCACCGTATTTCGATCAAATGTTTTAACCGAATTCGTAAACATTGATCATACGGCAACATGGCTGCACCCTTAAGTGGTCAGATAACAAAATATAATACAATAGCCAAGCAAAGTCGATGAACAAGCAAGTCGTGAAGATGATATTAGTGCCGTGATGGTACTGATCACAATAATATAATGTTAGTGATGACAATAAAATATTATTTAGCGAAGTCTTGACAAAACACTGATTACAACTTAACAAAAAAAATTGTATAACACAGCGTAAAAAAATGTTTGTACTTTTACAAAGAAAATATTTGGAAACCCAGTTGCCAAAGAAATTCCTTGTAAAGCTACAATGGTTGTCCTTGTAATATACTACAAATTATATGTTTGTGAATTTACAAAGAGTAGCTTTGTAGTTGTACTTTACTTAGGAAAAATATTAATTTAAATGCTCATTGTACTTCATAAATAAAACTAAACATATCAAATAACTTTTGAATAAAGGACGTTTATATGAAATTATTTTGAAAATAAAAGAAAAAAATTGGAGGTGCTGAGTTTCGTACCATTTTACCACTCTCCATTCGCTCAGACTCTACGCATTTGACCCCTAGATCAATGTGACTTCTGTACTGATTAAACTTTATTTATTTGTATGTGTTATGTACAGTTCAGTAATAATTATTTTAAAGAACATGATTAATACAAACATTGACTTTATTCCAGAAAAATGCTTTCGAGAGATTGTGATCTTTGCGTAAGTATATTCCGGCTAACCTATGATGTTGGTAGATTACACATTTTTTTGCAAACAAAATCCTTTTAACATTATAAACTAATAACTTTACAAGAAAATGTTTTTCAACATTTACAAAAGTTTGTGCAAAGAAGTGCCTTGTCATACATTACAAGAAACATGTATAGTGCAGGAACTTTCATTATATAGGTACAAAGAATTCCTTCGTAGTGTTACAAAGTTCACCTCCGTAACTTTATAAACTAATGATTTCACAAAGAAAATCTTTGTAAATTTTACAAAAAATTTTTTAGAGTGCATACACACACGTATATAAGGGCGTATCTAATATGACTGCTATAGTTTCAGTTCAGAAACAAGTATAGATTAGAATAGCTATTAGTTGCATTCGTATGATTATTTTCTCCCTAAGAAATATATTTTACTTCAAATTATTTCTAAGATTAGCTGGAATTTGGAGCAAATGGTGTAATACAAATTACTTTGTATTGAAACATAGAAATTTTGCGCAGAGCACATTCGACTGAAATGAGTTATAATTTAATTTTTCAATTGAGAAGATAGTATTATAACATTTATCCTACGTCTAAACTCCTGGCTACAAGCTAAGTTAGGCAGAGACATCAAAGAGCACTTACTCATGCACTAGTTACCGAGACGTGCAGTAAAGCGGTTCAGTTCTTGCCACAGATTCCTGACGAAGTTGTGTTACTGTCCCTTTCTTCGCCGCTCTACCGTTACGCACGTTTTAACACTTTCAGCTTCAGCTGTCGTTTCATTATTCAGAGAACATGACGCATTGCACGCCCTGCTAGGAATGCTAAGCTGGCGGCCGACGCTTGCATTGTTCCATGTTCGGTTTACTGTCGAAGGAAGATGAGGAAGGTGTTGGGAGAACGATGACGATTCGAGTGCAGTAAGGAAGTAAGTAGAAAAAGCGGTGAGTGGAGTTAAAAGAATACGGTGGGAAAAGTCTTATCTGTTGAAATGACGAGGAATTTCTTGCGTTCCAACTAAGAGCGAAAGTTAGTGTCTATGAAGGATCCTATGCACCTTAAATATATGTAGAGAACTTAATATTTCGAGAGTCCGTTGGTCTACTACTCCGTTGAGATATGCATTGTGAGTGAGAGAGATAGAGAGAGAGAACGAAAGACCGAACGATATAGAGGATTTCACAGGAGGGAAAATTTACTGTTCCTATATTTCAATATAGTATTTAAGTGTCTGAGGTTCTTGTTGTTTGCGCGTCTTTGTTTGACTAGGTCAATGAGCATTTCATTACGTCGATTCTCAAGGATTCCTAATAATTTAAAACTGTTCGAAAACGTTAAAAATAGTTGTTGTCTGATCATATAAAACGTAACGTGTTGCGATGTTTTGTATAATGTTTTGAAACCAAAGATTCTGGCGATTTTTCATTCTCTCTAAATATGTATTGTACAATCCCATCTTTCTTCCTATTGCACTCGTGTTTTTAAAATACTTTAATAAATCACAACACAGCAGTTTTAGAACATGGGCATTTCAGTGTTTAAATTTGTATTTTTATACATTTAGGTTACATGTTTCAGTTGGCAGAGTGTGACTCAACTTTCTTTGAACAACAATAATTGTATATAAATAAATAAAACAGAGGCAGTGATTAGTCAAATAACATTAATAAACGATTGTGATAAACTAAAAATGCCACTCTCGTTACGCGTAATTCATAGGTTAGAGGATGAAATGTTGATAATAAAAGGAAAATATCGATAAATACACGTATACAATCCTGGCGGCCGAACATTTGTGTATATATATGCTACGACTGCAGTTGGATCACAGTTCATTAGTAGAGTTATGCGAATTTCTCGGATTTACTCCGGGTCAGGTTGAACGCTAAGGACGTACATTTCACTGACACATCTCTTGGACGACGGCGGTTACCACATCCCTTTAACAGCTACAGGCCAGTAATAAATAAGTTGATAATTTTAGAACATTCACCGGCGAACCCGCGTGTACGGTTACATGTCAATAATGGACACTAAACGGTAGCCCGTGAGTGAGAAATCAAGACTGCTCCCAGATGAATCCACTAAATTTCCGCACCTCATTTCACTGGACACTATTTGAGCCTATTGGGTACAAACAAGTAAAGAAGGGCAGTACTTAGTCTTAATTAGGCTGTTGTAAAGACGGCTGCTTTTTGCGGCATCGGCAAGTGGATAAGTTGCTGAGACTCGAGAACGAACAGAGAGGCTATACAGTCAGCTTTTGAACTTGAGAAATTTTCCTGCCACTACCAGTCGAAAAGACACATTTCTTTGGCACGTAATAATAAGAGATCGTAAAATATTGCGACAATTTTTTCTGCCGGTCAGGGACGGTTTAGTTGAAGACTAATCAGATACCTTTAGTCGTGGCGAACCACAATTAGCTATGGCCCAGTCAAATAGGAAGTCGCCAATAAAGAAAGAGAAGCGTCAGAAATTAATACAGTACATTGAAGTCTAACAAGCAGTAAACATTTTTTTCGCGATAAATCACTAGGGACCCCTGTTTTTCGCGAAAAGATATTTGCCCCACTTTGTTTCAGTGTCCTTCGTGCACATCTGCGATTTTGCTTCATGGTTATTGTCAGTCGTGTCTATGTAAAGAGCCGTATCTTATTTGACTGAGCCAATTACAATAACGTTCTGCAACAACTCACGTCTGTGATTTGCTGGTAGACTACCAAGGCTCGTGAGAGTTAAAATATACAATCACTAGAGAAGGTGTTTTATCGGGGGAAAAGTGGACTATTTGCTAGGTTTCAATGTAATGTATTCATTTCTGACGCTTTTACTTCGTTACTGGCAAGGACCTATTTGACTGGGCCAATGATAACTCTGCTGCTCCGCTACTGGACGTCTGTGATTCGTCTGTAAACAACTAAACTGCGCCACATAACCGTCGACGTCGACGCAGGACGCTAAAATGATTTGCAGGATACGCTGGCAGGAATCATTCTCGTGATAAATCACCTTCTCTAACAATCACTGACCACGAAGCAGAACTGCAGATGTGCACGTAAGACACCGAAACAAAGTGAGGCTAAATTCTTTTTCGCGAAAAATAGGGGTCCCTACTAATAATTAAAGATGCGGCAGTTTAGTGGTATATATGACCTCAGGTTGAATTTTAGATACCTGTACACAGAACAGAGCCTGTGGTAATTGAATTGGCTACCTTTCCTATCGGAAGCCAGGCGCCACTATGTCGTCACAACCACACAAAACCCTGCATTTATCATCTCAGGAGGTTTAGTAGGCCTGCCTTGTCTTATTGGTAGAGATGATGGTTTATCGCGGGAAAACTTGACATTTTGCTAGGCTTCAACGTACGTTCAGCTTATCAAAAGATTACTGGCTTTTCCTTGTACGTGGAGCTACTGCCCTATTTGACTAAGCCAATAAGAATACCGCTATTATAATATTTGATGCACGTTATTGGTCTATAGACAGCTACGTTGTATCAGTGTTTTCAAGGCTATGTTGGCACAAAACATTTTCGCGATATACCATCATTTATACCTATTGGTCGAGCCTGCCTTGAATGATTTGTGATCACTAGGGACCTAAAAACTTCGCGTTATATTTACGCACAAGCTAGATTTCAATCATATTTACGCTCGTATAACGTTCGCCGCTGGTCCTTGACTTATTTGAAACTTGGAGAGCTCTAAGCTAATAGTAAAGAATCAAGTAGATGCAAGCTTAACCACGTGGCATCACTGTGTCAGAGAGCAGCCAATGGCCTACTTGAGCACACATATATTCGTGAAGACTAGTCTATAGACCACTGAACCCGCGAATTTTTCCAGTTTCCAAAAATCACACAATTCTACAGAAACGTACAACTGTTTGTAGCAGTGGCGGCTCGTAGGTTGTTGCCAGGGAGGTCACAAGTTGCAGAGAACTGTATATAGTTGTGCGCTAGTTGACGCTACAGCCACTGACACGCTGGTATGTATGTGCCGCTTATTACTGACTGGCCATTTGTAGTCAAGCTTGGTACTAAAATCTAACTATTGCTGGAGATGATGGTATTTAGCGAAAATATTTTGTGCCACCATACCACTGAAAAAAACTGTAGTTTCTTGCAAAATGTGTGTTTGAGTGTTATACGTCTGACACGCCGTAGCTGTCTGCAGACCTATAACAGGAGGCATTAAACGTCACAGTAGCGGAATTCTTATTGGTTCAGTCAAATAGGGTATCCGCTCTACATACAAGCAAAATCCAGTAAACTTTAGGTGAGCATAATGTCAAGTTTTCCCGCGATAAACCATAATCTCTAACTGGTTTCAGTGCACATCTACAACTCAGTTTCCTGGTAGTCATGTCTTAGTGTAGAGGCGTCACTCATCCGAGTGTGCCAATAAGAGCAAGGTTACTGAGAAATCAAACGTCCGTGATTTGCTGGTAGATCCCCCGAGATGCCGAGAGTCGAAAAGATCCAATCAGTCACTGACCATGACGCACAGCTGCGGACGTATTCGCTAGGCCTTTCATCAAAAACCAAAGGCTTTAATGTAACGCGATACCACAGTTTCACCGTACTACAGATACTTAGAGACCAGAAAAATTCGCAGGTTCATTGCCCTGTAGGCTAGCCTGCAAGAATATCTGTGAACTGAAGCCGACAGCAGCAGCTCATTAGCTGATTGTTGTTAAAGAGGTATAGGTGCGTATTAGTTAAATTATATATTATTGGCTCAGAGACTTCCAGGAGTTGTCAAATATGTCAGAGGCGAGTTGCGAAAGTGATACAACCCTACAGTTGTTGGAATACTGGTTTGTGCCGAAGTGAAAACGCGATTTTTTCCGGTCTCTACAGATAGTGGAAATTGCGTAAGTCTTAGGTGCCAAAATATTCTTAGAAACATTGCAGCATGTTTCACGTCACCCACGATATTTTACACTGTTAAACTATTCACAGATGTATAAGACAAAATCCGTATCGAAGCAACAGAGTTATTATTGGATTAAGCCAAGTTAAGTGGGAACACCAAAGTAACAAAAAAATTGATTGAAATGCACAAATACAGATTTCGGAACATGGCAATAAGTCACATCTCTCCCCGAAGAATCACTTTTTGTCACAAGTTAAACTAATTATCAGTCACGTGAGACTGCTATGTGGTGAAGTGCGGGAGTGTTAGGAGGTGATTCACAATACAGTTTTTTTGCGGCCTCCGACACTCCCCCCCCCCCCAACCTTGCTTCTCCTTTGAAATTATATTTTTTCTCGACCAAAACAAACTTCCCTTTTCCAACCCGTCTCGAATCTTTTCACCAGATACCGCTATTGAACCGGGTTTGAGGGCGTTTTTTCGCTGCACGGCCGCCGTCACATTACAGCCGTCCCTGAAATATGCCCTGGACAATGTTCCTCACTTGGCGACGAATCTCACTTAGTACGATCCACGCTCACAGTAAAAAAATTATGCTTTTACCATAAATTGGTTGTAAACTAATGTCAGCACATTTATCAGTCCAGGCACTACAATATGAATATCGCAGGTCTAAATTTTCCAAGTACCTGTGGGGATTTTAAACCATCGACGGCCTGTGATATTTTACAAAATATTTTCTACTTTTACAAAAAATAAGTTACTAGAAATTGTTTTGTAACGCTTCAAAAAATGGCTGTGAAATATACGAAAATTTATATGAAAATGTACAGTTATAGTTTGTAAATATACAGAAGTGTCTGTAAAAATACACATATGTTAGTATATTTACAAACATTTCCTGTAAAGTTTACAATCTTTTTGCAAACCTAAACAGTATTTTTTAGAAACTAGTTTTCAAAGAATTTTTTTTCTAGAATTACAATTTTTTACTGTGTTATTTCCTTTCTCTCATCCCTCTCCGTCGCTGAGCGATTCCCGCTAGCAGTTGCCTCTAATTTACCATGAACAACCTCTCCCCTTATTTTACCCCATCCTCCTACTATTTCTAAGCCATCTGTCCAACCTTCTGATTTTATTTAGCATAGCACTTTCTCTCATCAGTAGAGATGATGGTTAGAGTACCGGATATTTCGCGGATTCAACTGAGAAGAGATTCGATTTCAAAGTCATGTATATGTTTGAAACGTTTTCGATTGGGTCATTGTATAGTAAACGTGACCTTGAGGACTCCGAACCAATGGCAGATATGCATATCACTCACTGACTCCCGCGCTACATCGTCAAATGTCCAAATGCTCACTCACTGGAGCTACAGCCAATGTACAAGTAGCTGAGGGCATAGTATACACAGGACTGTACAGTCCAGCCTGCTGGTCGTTGAACCCGCGACATTTCCGGCACTCTAATGGTGGTATATCGCAAAACTGTTTCATGCCAAAATAGCCTTGAACGCACGGCAGGTATTGGTCTGCGGACAGCTACGTTGTGTCGGACGTATGTCATTCTATCATAAATTCTAGCGGTTTTAACACTTATATATCATCGTTTATATACGAATTTTTCTGATGCAATACACCAAACCTATTTTTAGATTTTTGCCCCTGAAATATTACATATTTTGTTGTCACTATAAGTACGGACATGCAAAATTCTCGTTATTTTCTGCCGGCTGACTAGACTCCAGTTGACTATAGGCTAGTTCGACTTTTTCCGCTGGCCGATATTGTCGTTACTTGCCACGGATAATGCTTACATGGTAGAGAGGCCAATCTCTGTAAAGACACAACACACGTAAAAGGCAACTGGTAAAAGTTTGTGGCCAAAAGAATTGCATATTATGCTCTGTTATGTATAGGAAAGTGAAATTTAGTCTTCTACCAAATGATAACGCGAATGTTGCATGTCTCTAACTATAATCAATAATTAATATAAAATTAAAATTTTTAAAAAGCCCCCGACTCACTGGATACTAAATTTCAAGTCAATCAGACCAGTATAATTGCTCACATCCACAAAAATTTAGAAAAGAGCTGATAATCTTTAAATGACTTAAAAGGTTTCCTTGAGTCATAGCTAAGAACACACTCGATCAAGTCAGCATCCAAACCAATAAACCGCATCAAATTCGGTCCGTTCCTTTTGGGGCTACGATGCCACAGACAGACACACAGATGCACAGACAGACACGTCAAACTTATAACACCCTTCTCTTTGAGTCGGGGGTTAAAAATGAAGCACAATAAGTACAGACATGCAAAATTCGCGTTATTTTCTGACAGCTGACTAGACTCCAAATGGCTGTAGGCTCGTTCGACGTCTCCCGCTGGCTGATATTGTCGTGACTTGCCGCGGAGAATGCTTACACGGTAGACAGGACAATCTCTGTAAAGACACACGTAAATGACAACACATAAAAGTTCATGGCCAGTAGAATCGCATATTATGCTCTGTTATGTATAGGAAAGTGAAGTTTAGTCTGCTACCAAAGGATAACGCGAATTTTGCATGTCTCTAACAATAAGTTTTTGCAAGCAAACGGTACATTATTTTAAAAATCGTTCCGGCAAAATTGTGTATCGTATGACTGTATACAGAATTTTTTCAAAGCGTTTGGTTAAATAAATATCACAGTTATTAGCAATTGATTGAAATAAATGAAAGACCATGGCCTTAAGGCGCCCGCCTTTTGTCCGTGTGTTTGAATGAGCGGGGCAGGGCTGCAAGGGCGATGTTGACCCAAGACTAGTAGAGAAGAAGGTTGGGCCGTCCCGGCTGTTTTGAGTAACGGTACCGCGGAGGGTCGCGCGTGACGTCACAGTGGCGCATCCTTCTCCCGAGTCTAGGGCTGCGTGCCATTCCTTGCGAGTTTCTTACCGTGATATTTACGCGTCTCATTACGTTATGAACACATTGTTTTCATATTGTTTATTTATT